>QMIH01000642.1:194782-219902 GCA_003987875.1 Clarias batrachus | reverse complement strand
TATATATATATATATAAACCTGTGACATTTAATTAAAAAACAATCACTAAAATAATATGTGCAATAAAACGAACAGTCAAAATGAATAAATCCAGCATTTATGTCAGGGAGATAATGGAAGTGCCTGTAAACTTTCTCAGTCAGTCGTTAAACTCTGGTTACAGAGGCCAACTTAAATGGAGTAGTAAATGATTTATTTATTTATTTTTTTGCAGTACCAGTAGTTCACTTGCTCATGATGCATAATTTGAGAAGAATCCTTAACGCTCTCATTTTAATTGTCTAATTGACAGGTTTAGAAAAATCATTATTTTTCTATTTGATGGAAATGGAAATATAAGCTTTTTATGATTTAAAAAAARTCCTGAATATGTAACAAATCAAAAGAAAAAAGTTTTTTTTTACATTTTTTTTTTAATACTGCACACATTAAGTATGCGCGTGCAGGCTTCTCCGTGTCCACATGCGCATTAACGCAAAAAGCTGAAAGATTTAAGTCTAAAAACTAATCAGTTCTGTTCCTGTCTAGTATCTTGTCCACTTGTCCGAGATTATTAATAAGAGCAGTCTTCAGAGCCCCGGCGCCTGTAAACAGCCTAACAAAAGAGCCGGAGCTCCTCGGACACGAGCGGCGCGTCCCCGCGGGTCGTCGAATACATTACATTAATTAGGCCTTCCGTGATTTACCTTCCTGAGAGAGAGAGAGAGAGAGAGGTCCGAAGAGAGGCTATAATTAAAAGCGCACCGATTAGATTATGTGATGAATATTCACAGTGATGTCAATTAATTCCAGCAGATCTCTCTCATTATGGTCCTGAAGGTGTTTTAATCCTTCAGCAGCTTAAAGGGTCCTCTGTGAACAAGTGTCCTGACACGATCAACGTCTACTGTCAACATATTCCCCATATATGAATAACAAAAACTAAACACTTTTGGCATCTACCCACATAACCCTGAGGTTTGTGTTGATTATCAAGTTTTAATGTTTTTATTATTATTATTATTATTATTATTATTATTATTAGGAGATGCACATCTAAAATATTACATATTGTTCCTCAAGATATGATGCATGTTTAATTACTTTGCCTGAACCAACATGCTTTATTGCATTTATTTACTTGCAAATCTTATAACTAATATTTTGCATTCTAGTGCACTTCTCATCCCAAAACCTTGTTAGGTCAACCTTGCAAGTTCTTGAAAAGAAGATGGAATGCACTTTCAGAAAAAAATGGATACCTTTAAAGTTTTAAGGTAATTATGGTCCAGGTATGTGGTTTTAATTATGTATTTTACATATTTTATTTTATTATTTTACATATATATATGTGTGTGCATGTAAATATTTTCTATAATCTCTACATTATGGGATTTAAAATAATAATAATAATAATAATAATAATGTGGTAGATTTAAAATCATTTAGGAGTGCTTGTTTGTTGAAATTACACTCTTGGAAGAAAAGGGTACAAAACTCTTTCCTTGTGCTCATTCCTTGCCACTGCAAGTGTATGCAAACATGCAAAGAATAAATAGACTCCCACAGATTTATGATAAAAATGTATGCAATAAAATCTGCTACATTTTCCAGCAAGTAATGTTTAGATATAAATCCATTATTATTATTATTATTATTATTATTATTATTATTATTATTATTATTACTGTGCTGACTTTGCTTTAAGAGCAAAAACTCCACTATGCTTAGAACGAGGCAGTCGTTCTTAACAGATCTTCGGAGAGCACAAAGATCTTCTTTAACCAGGTGACCAGCTTAACCAGATGACTATACTGACTTTTTACCTTTTCTTTAAATTTCTCAATTTGGAGCAATTCATACCTGCGACAGTCCACCTTCATTTTTGGCATCTATCAGTCCCTCTTGTCCAGAACGACTCATTTTTTAATCTCATAATACACCTGAGAGCATATTGGAATATTGGGGGTTTGGGGCTTTGCTCAAGGGCTCAGCAATAGTAACTTGGCAATCTGGCATCTTTTAAAATCAGAAATTTCCATTTAATTTTCACTTCAAGGTATATTTGTATATTTGGTGTTGGKTATATTRCAATCTTGCATATACGTGTTTGTCAATACCATCAAGTGGACATCTTTAGTACCTTTAACATGTATTCTTCTTTTTTTCCCCTCTAGTAACAATTCACTATATCCTAATTTTCAGAAGAAAGATACATGTAAAAAAAAAAAAAAAACACTATTCCAGTGTACACTATAAGACTATTCCAGTGATGTTGAAAATACAGTTTAGTGCCTGTTTTTCCTTAAGAATGCAACAAAGACACCTCCGATATCCAAAACAGACGTATTTATGTATTTATGCACCTTCATACAGTTCTTACTCTATTTCATGAAGGCTCATCTAGAAAAATGTGGAAGTTCATATTATGTACAGAAAAAAATGGTACTGAATTCAATCCCTTGCCTCTGCAATAAGGTCTTGTACATTTCATGCCTCTAATGGGTATTTCTTTTTACTTAGAGTGATACAGGCTTACTATAAAAAGTWATTATGGTCCAGACAGATGCTATCTCTCAAATCTTGGAGTAATTCTTAWTCCAACAAATAAAGCGACATCTAAAGCGAAATCTGAAATGATGGTTTCAGGTTTTCAGGGTTTTTCAAAATAAATACTAACAACTAATAATTGTGAGCAAATGTAATACAGATGGGTGTTAACTTGCACTTTCATTCACCACAAACCTGAACATAAAGCCTTGTTTTTGATTATGTTGATAATGGACAGAACTGGAATGRATTCTGTTAATGCTGGCATAGAGCTTGATCTATGATCAAGAGAATGTGTACAATTATCAAGAATATAGCAGCTAACAGGCTAGCTCATCTCACATAGCAGTAAATACCAGGCAAGTGTTTACTCAATATGTAATTTGAATACTTTCTTTTAATAGTAAAAGAGTTAGAAAGTTTTAAACTAAGTTTTGATTTGAACAAATCTCTTGTTTTAAAAATTGTTATATGTAACTTCTATGGATGTCTGAAGTAGGCCACCTATTTAAATCGCTAGATATTACTAGCAGATGGTTTTGGTAACTTTATTCTCAAGACTAAATATTGTAATATTTTGTAAAATATTTGCATACTAGTGTGAGTACGTTAATAAACAGTACATACAGTAAGCACTCTATCCAAAAATGTACTAAACTCCTCAGTGTAGTTACCCGTTAGCTACATTAATGTCTAACAGAAACCTCATTATAATATTACTTGGAACACCTATATGTTGAGCAAACATTATGGCAAAAAAAAAAAAAACTTTAAGTACTGAATATGTAAAAGTCTTGAGCCAACCATCATTCCTTCATATTTTGCTTCCAACAAGACAGACTTTCTAGTATTTTTATGGAATCTTAAGGAATAGTTTTTCAGGCATCCTGGATTACTTTTTGTTACAGAGGAATGTTCTCTTGTTTGATTGTTAAACCCTATAAATCATTCAAGCAGAAAAAAAAACATCTAGCTTAGGGCATGAACCATGCAGTGAAAAAAAGGTGCAGATGATGGCAGATGATCAGCTTTGTTAGTTACTGGTTACTTAGTTACTGGTGATGCTGAATGCTGAGCAGTTGGAATAGATGAGAGGGGAATTGAGGTTGCTGCTGAGGTCATTACATACAAATCTTTAAATACTTTGCAGCGTATCACGGAAAACACTTGTTCCCATTTCTTTAATTTATTCTATACCATTTAATTTACTTTAATATGAAGACTTTTGCACAGTACTGTACACATTAAGTTAGTATCAGTAATATGATATAACAATAGCTATGAATAAGTCATGGCAACACATTTGCAACTTGAGGAATCCTTTGCAAAGTTTCCAAGACATGCCGGATGGCGTGGATAGATTATTGTGCTGTAGCTCTACTTTCTGTATTTGGAGCTACAAGACTAACAATGTTAACTTGTAGTCGTGGAAACATGACCACTAGTTAGAAAAATGTCAAGCTAAAACCATAGTGGATTTGTGCTGGGTTATCTGGAGAAAAAAAACATGCAGTTATTTATTTACTCATTTATTAATCACTTTATCCTGGGCTTTGCTGTGGTGAGGCCAAAACAGAGTGTCAACATAAGGTGAGGAATACCTTTTAGAGTCTATCACAGCACCACAAACACATTTTGACACACTCGGTCACAACTAGGAGAAATCCAGAGTAGCTAGTGTCTACTGGCACGTTTTGAGAGGTGGAAAGAAACTGGAGATCAAATCAATCAAAATTGTCTTATTATTTTTGCCATACTGAAATCCCAGAGGGTAGTTGGAAAGTAAAATTGTGTTGCTTCACAGMATGGGCAACATGTTTTGTAACATCAAAATCGGTTAGATGATCTGAAGGTCCACTGTATGTTTCCATAAAACTACCTATAATCATTCATAACTTTTGAATTCATGGTTAGAGTTGAGCTGTGGTGTTGATGGTATTACTGGTAAGTCAACTTTAATATAATTCTCTGTAATTTTATCAAAGTCTGTGAGAAGCCATGCATGTCAATTTCAGCACCATCTAGCAACTAACATCCAAAAGTAAATAGTTACCAGTGAGACTAATATATAAAACATCATCCGTGGCACTTCATTACTTATCAAAGGTTCCTCTGCAGGGATCTACAGACTTCTGCAATGAACCATAGATCTATTTTTAAGTAACTGGTTTTGTTCGAGCCCATACCACTGGCTATTTTGTTACCTTATGTTAAGCCTTAAGTCTTCTAAAGACTTCTCACTTTCTAGTCTCGGTTTGTTGTTACGCCGAGGCTATAGAGTAAGAGTCAGTTGTAGCTGGGGAAGCTCATTGGTTAAAGGCGTTGCGCTAATGATTAGAAGCGTCAAACCCCAGCACCATCAAGTTGTCACCATTGGGCCTTTGAGCAAGGCCCTTAACCTTAACCTTAACCCACAACTGTTCAGTTGTTCAGTATAAGGATATAAAATGTAAGTCGCTCTGGATACAGGCCACTGCCAAATGCTGTAAATGTAAATCATGAAAAGTAGAAACCAGGTTAAAATTGAGTTTAGGATTTACCTGGTGAGTCTGGAGCTGTGACAGTTGATATTTAAGGTATATTTCAGACCTTGAACTTTATAATTTTTTTTGTATTTAAAAAAAGTATAATGCATATAGCAGTGAAGGCCATTTTGAAGCAAAAATCTGTTAATTCAATACAAAAAATTGGATTTAAATACAAACTTGTGTAAGTGTACAGTGGTTTTCCTGACTCTAACCAGTTGTCTAACTGGGTTTCCATTAATTGTTGGCTACCAGTGCAAAACCAAGCAGCAGAACTCAGAGACCAGACATATGGTGTACAGGTGAGTGGGGAATTTGTGTGAAAGTGATGTTTCCCTAAACAACTCCTTTAATATGTTGTGGGAGTGTCACACTTAATACCGAGGGCTCGAAGTAATTATTTCTCACTGAACGTGATCTTTTTTTACGTTGCCGCAAGAAACCTTATGGTCTAAATGCATTAATTATTTAGAAATTAAACAAAAACAGCCATCATGCGATCTCGGTAGTGTGGTCCCTTGACAGGCGAGGAGTGTGTAAAACATGCTTTTGAGGCGGCACATCGCTGCCACGCGTGTCACGGTGAGGCCCGGCGAGGCTGATGCGGGCGCGTGCCTCTATGATGTTGTTGTTGTCGTGGGTTTTTTTTTTTTTTTAGATCAATATTAAACCTTCTTCCCCACAAAGCGCCGTGTTAAGTAGACGCCACGCTGCTGATACGCATAAAGAAATTAATTAGACGAGGTTTTTTTCCCCATTCAACTCCTGGACAAATAACTACTTGTAAAGCGCACCTTCTGGGCATATCGAGCATATGCTTGGAATTATCCTTAATGGACTAATTACATAAATTACTCGTTAATTTTACAGCACATCAATTATAAAAGATATATCAATTAATTTTGCATAAATTAAAGGGCTGAACGTGGCAAAAAAGGAAAGTGGGAGATGAGCGCGCGAGGAGGGGGGTCTGTTCTGGGGCCGCGAGGCGAAGTGCGTGCACGCGGGCGCGCGTGTGTGTGTAAGGGGGGTGTTCGTCTGTTTGTTCCAAAGATGCTAATAATTATTTTTGCAGCTCTGGGCAAAAGACTGCAGCTCTCATTTTTTTGGAATAGGACAGGAAGAAACCCGCAATCAGAGAGGCAATAATAATGGCAGAGACCCCTCGGTAAGCGATCACGAGGCATTTAAATCAATTAGAGAGGTCCTGTTGGGAAACTGCGTTTGAAGCGACTTTATGATTTATCGATACCGATTAACACGGTGACACACTTAACACACTTTACCCCTCCATAAGGACATGGCTTAACGTGTCAAAAGGCCATGAATCTTCCATGCATTCCATTTTGAAAGCCCATATTGAAGATAAATGTTTTCTGATGTCACCTACTGGATTTTAGCATCATCAAAATGTTCACACAGATCATTTAGGCTACATTATTGCCATTCTATTATTAGATGATATACTATAAACTAAGAATATATGATGCAGATCTATGTGCTGGTTGAGCTCAGATATCTTCTCACAATTGCTAGTTAAATCTGTATAAGAAGGCATCTTCTGCTTCAGGTTATTGATTRATACTCTTCTTCTAATCGAGCCACATCAACACCACATACATACCACGTTCAGCTATTCCGCTTCCACTGGAGAAAAAAAAACTAAAGCTTCAGGTTATGAATGACATTTACTCACAAGTTTGAAAATTTTGTGTGAAATTTCCATTTTTTTACCAGACCAGAAAAAAATCACAATCGTAAGAATAAAAAGTTGTGGAGAAATAATTTGCGATTACAAGGGGGGTGGAGTTGAGTTACATTAACTTGTCCAAGTCCAATCTGCATGAAAATAGCTTGCATCTATGAAAGCTTAAGCCATATTTACTGTTGAATTGTGAGATAAAAACCTAAAGAAAAGTACATTTCTGTGCAATTGTATGAAACTGAAATATTTAACAAGATTTATAAAAAGTTACAATTAAGTGATATTAACTTAATTTTGAAACATTTGTGCGAAATTCCCATTTCTTACAAGATAATAAAATTCACAATTTTAATTTTAAAAAGTCAAAGTTGTGTAAAAAAGAATTTGCAATTACAAGGTAAAAATTCAAGTCGGATTCACTTGCAATTCTAAGGAAAAAGTCCAAGGTATATGGAAATAGCTTGCTTTTACGAAATTTAAATGTCACTTTTAAGCAATATTAACTGTTAATTAATTGTAAAATAAGAATTCAAAGTTGTGTCTAAAAAACTAAAAAAAAACATCACAGTTAAACGACATTAACTCACACTTCTGGAAAAAAGTAAGTTGTGTGAAATTGTGAAAAACTCTAATTTTTAACAACATAAAAAAACATACAATTTAATGATACTAACTCACAATTGTAAGCTCATGAATGCAGAGTTGCATGAAAATCATTTGCAATTTTTGGGATACAGTATATCTCACATTTAAATGATGTTAACGTAATTTGAAACTAAGGCGTGATAAAAACTTTTATTCAGATTTTTTTTTTTTTGTCAGTTAACTTTTTTCTCACAATTGCAGGTTAATAGCACTCACACAATTGCGACGGCAAAAACAAGCTTCCATATGATCTCTATTTTGAGAAACACACAAGTAGCTATAAAATCTTCATTGTTTGAATTCTTGTGATAAATTCGGTTCCTGCAGCAGGGAATACGATGTTAGTGGACAGCTGTAGGTTTTTCACAGCCGAGTCCATCCCATGTGTGCCCCCTGGTCTATGTGTTTAAAGCAGACAAACACGTTCATTCATCTCTACCTGTCAGCACTGAAGCACTCTCACACAACCACACACTGAACTACACACACTCAGAAAGCAAAGGAGACTGTTGACATATACAGTACATATATTTGAAGCAGGTGGATGGAAAAACACACAAAATCATATATAACTCGAGAAAAAAAAGGCATTTGTATATTTTTCGGAGAATATTAATAAATATAGAAACACAAACTCTATTTGGAATTTACACACATACCCTGTTTCACTAACTTTATGAGGACATTATTATTAATATAGATAATTAGTGCTCTATAACATTAACCTTAACCTTTTGAAGTTTTTTTTTGTTTATATAATAAACAGAAAACTGATTTTATATATAAAATCAGTTTTGTGAGGTCTAAGCAGTTTTCCTCCTGGGGAACTGAAAAATGTCCCCACAAGGTAAAAAAATGTCATGTGTTCCTAACCTTACGGTAACATTTGGTCCTCTGAATGATATAAACACATGCCCACTGAGACACACACATACACACACTTTCTTTCTCTCTCCCTCACACACATTTACACATGCACGCACACACACACGCGCGCACACACACACACACACACACGGCCTCTCTCTTCTTTTTCCTCCCCTGGTGAGAGCTTAGTGAATCGTGCAGTTGGCTGAGTTCCAGTCTGTCTCTCCCCATTACCACCCCCCCAATCGCCCCTAAGGGGCACCAGTAGCCCTTATCTACTACAACTCGTTCTCTACACTTACATCTTACATACCGCATCTCTGTCTTTTCACTTACTCCATCCCTAACATCATCATATTATCCCTATGGAGGCCATGCTGAGTGCCTCCGAACATGTCCGGCAAGTGCAGCATGAACATTTAGGGTCTGTGTGTTATAACCAGACCTATAGTGACAAGCCGGAATTGAGCATGTAATTAGACTCACTGGTCATTTTATTAGGAACACACTTACACCTGTTCCTTCATGCAGTTATCTAACTGGACATAAGGCGTCACCCATGTGATCTCAGTGACTTTTTCTGCTTTRGATTAACCCTTTACCACCATGGTGAGCGGAAAAAGCATCTCAAAACACATTACATGTAAAACTCAGAGGCGAATGGGCTACAACAACTGAAGACCACATCTGGTTCCAGATGTGTCAGCTCTCAAYGGTCACAGCTTAACCGAAACAGAAGGGTTGAAGGTTCTAAAAATCACCAATTGTATTGTATTGTACAACAGTATAATTCATGCTATGTCTCTTCCCCATATAACTCTGGTTTTGACGTACTCATTTTTGAGGAAGAATATTGTTTATGTTATTTGTTAGAAAAATTAGGTTCATAGCTCAGACTTAAAACCATCACTGAAACCCAAAACTCTTTTGAGTTATCAACATTAGGGGGTAAATTGAAAAAAATTGTGAACTGTAAGACAAAAGAACCAAAAAAAATGTAGATATAGAAGCATATATTGATTTTGCTAGCACTCACAATATATTTATTTGTTGTTTCCCTTTTAAGCTTAAATTATGCAGTTGTGTATGTCGAAAAAATTGTCACAAAATTAAAGGTACCAAGCGGTGGTTTTCCTTTTGGAGCAGTGCTATCAAGATGACGTGTTTTGTGCCTTCTGAATATATTTCCTCTAAAAAAAAATTTWAAAAAATGTTCAGTCCTGAATGTGGTGCCAAGCTTTGTAACCAAACAGTTTAAGGGCAGAAGAAATGGCAAATCTCTGTTTGCCAAGTGGTGTCTTACAGAGATGACACAGATTTATACATCATGGAATTTTACCCGTATCTTAATGTCTTCACTGCTACCAGCTTCACCCAACAGTAGCTAAATGAAGGTTCAGAATGCATGATTAATAGGTTATGTTTGCTTTAATGCTCACCAATGGTTTTCCAAGTTTTTCTTTCCGCAAGAATATCAAGCACATGCTGATGAAAACAACAGAAAAAAATAATAACATAGCACTTGGGCTAAGAGTTCAAAATCTTCAACCCCCCTGCGTTACGAAACGGTCTCTCCCTGGCTATGAGGCGTCAAGAGAGTCGGAGCCGCCGAGACGATCTCCTCAATGGCCTCTCGGATGGCTCCGGCTCACAGCTCACCCTGCGCCAAAACTCCTAATGCGCTCGCCGACTCACTGCCTCGGATTTTCATAAAAGTCGTTTTCGTTGCCCTTGCTGCCCAGTGTGCGATACCGAGGCTATGTGTAAAATAAATGATGTATATAGCTGTAGGGGGAAATCCGACCTCCCCCGGCACTACCTTGGTGTCCAAGGAACATTGAACATTAGATCCTCGTTTAGTGAATAAATAAGCATTCAGCTGAATGGCGGTGTTAGCCACGGACTTTGGTGCATATTTTACCAGAAAAGGAGTTAAGCCATTAGGGAGTTAATATCAAATAAATCTCCACTGGTCGGGCAGGCAGAGAGGGACCGGCGGCTCTGCAGCGCCCTGTTGGGTTACTAATGACCTGCGCAGGCTTCAAATGAAGCTGTTATATGCATGTCATTTGCAGTATGTATATATTTATATATTATCTTCTAATTGTGTTTGAGAAGAGAACAAAGCCACAGCCACGGCATTTAAGACAAGGGCCTTAAACGCTTTGTAGAGGACAAAATAAACTTGTTTCAATTAGCATGTGATGGCCTGAGCAAGGGCGCGTGTGAGCGTACGCCGATGAAAAGGATCGACGTGGAAAAAGTACAAAGATGTGATGCCTCGTGGTCTTTGTGCTGGGGTTCAACACATGACTTTATAGGGGTATAACTCGCTTAATAAATTGCTCATCGAGTTGTTTTTCTGTATTGCTGCATTTCTACCAGACTTGCAATTATGTAGTAGTCTATTTTGTGAAAAAATGAGGCAGGAAAGAAATGATCTGGATCCAATTTGTTATTTTTTTTTTCCCTCCCTCTCTCAGTATTATAAATTGTTTATATTTGTTCCACTATTAACTTAAAACTCCCAGTTTATTATTCAGTTATTCATCTTACAGCATATTAACTACTATGAATAATTCAGTAACTACAGTGAAACTAATAGACCTTTCCTACATATGTACTTACGGGAATGAGGAATGCAAATCCGGCCTCACATACATACACATTTAAGATTTTCTCAAATGTGCTGATGAGTGTAATATGGCAGAGTGTCACGTTAAACACGCTCTCAAAGATTATTGTTTATTTATTTATTTTACCAAATGCCATATGGCTTTTGGGATATTTTGCCTAGTTTTGCCATAGGGGTTATTGGTGAATAGCGCGGAAGGCTATTAAACTTATGGTTACTCGGAGGTTATTAAGGCTAAATGGGTGAGCAAATGGGACATAAATGTCATTTAAACCACAATGTCGCTGTTTTATTCTATATCCTGAACATTATTCACAAATTCCACCAGATTTATAAAAATCAAGCAGCAATGATAAATTCGGGTCAAATTGTACTTTATTTCTTTTAATGAAAGCACCTCTTTCTTAGTTAACCGTTTCCAATATTAAATACCTTTTCTTTCTTGATGGAAATGTATATTTATTCAATTGATTTTGTTGTACAGTGTGCGTTCCTCTAGCTTAAGTACTGCAGGTTTTAACGTTTACCAAAAGTAAATACCGTCTACCCGTCTTTAACACTGAAAGTTTAAAGAGGACTTTCCCCTTAAATGTTCTCGAGGCTAATTAAAACTTCAGGGTATAAAAAAAAAAAAAAAGAAAGAAAGAAAGAAAAAAAAATCCACCGAGTTCTCAGCAGAGCTTCAGAGCCATCTGGAGCTCTTCCATTCTTTCTCCTGCCTTCACTTTCTCCATCTTTCTCGCTGCTGGCGCAATTAAATACACACAAGAGACACTGCTTAGTAAACAGCGTTACACATTCTGTTTGAATTAGCCTCCCATTCTCCACCAAGAACTGAAACATCCATACAGAAGATTGTTCAGATTAATCATGGCCTGACATGCCAGTCATTTCTGACAACGACTCGCGCGTCGTCGGAAGCTCTGCTTCAGTGTTAGCACAACGCGCACTGTTTGTATTCGCTCTGCACACAGTGATATTTTCTGTCAGGGGAAGAAAACAGGTTATTTTTAGACAAATAAAATATCATTTAGCCAGAACCTACAGAGGCAAATGTTAGCAGAGTGGAAACATAGAAAAGCTAACAAAATCATAAAAACGCATTTAATTTCCCCTTAGGGATAGCCTGACCTTTTTCTAGCTAACACTGTGTCAGAAACGGTATTTACCTTTACATTTACGCTATACACGTTAGCTTGACACGCGACTGCCAACAGCAGCGGCAGCAACAACAACAAAATAAAAACACTATAAGCGTTTAAGTGCAACTTGGCACTATATTTATGATGCGAAAGATAAATGTACTAAAAGAACCCGAAAGGAAATGATAGATATCATAGTTTGGGAGAGATGTGTGCGGTTTGTAGCTAACCATGGTCCAGTAATTAGCATGTGCAGACGCTACGTTGGTTAGCAGTCCTCGTGCTGAGGAGTTGATGAACTGTGCCAGAGATAAAAGCCTGGAGCCACACACAAATAAATCTGTCATTTCACACGTTATCATATTCATGAGTGTGTGTGTGTGCGTATGACTGCAGATGTTACAATAGTTGTGCTTCTCTAAAATGTGTTTGGGAAGCGATCGACAGCTTTTTTAGACCAGAAGTTTTTTTTTTTTCTTCTCTCAGGGAGCGAGAGTACATGCTGCTAGTGTTTTTGCCATTTGGGCGAAAACGAGCGGAGAGCTAACGATGTTTGTCGTGTGACTCCGAGCCGCCTGTTTGTTTATGCTAGGCCAGCTCTGCCCAGCGCCGCCTGTAAATAATTACCCACCCTAATTATGGCCTGGAGTTAGCGAGTGTGCTAAATGCTTTTCTGATGAGCACTGCCCTGAGTTAGCAGGTGCTGGGCCGGCCCTCCTAGGGACTCAGATTGAAGAGGGGGGCCCTCATCCCTGTCTAGCTTTACCTCCTTCCCTCATGTCCCACAGGCTGAACGGGTTGTGTGTGCGTTTGCACCCCCCAAAGACGAATACCCCCCAAAGAATAATGTGTTTTACACAGGGGGGGTGACTCTCCACACGGGGAGTAGGAGGGTGTTACTCTGTGTGCAGCTGGCCCCTAATGCGAGATCCATTACACTGCCCTAAAAATGGCCTCGTTTTTAGCGAACTTGGTCATTAAGACGTGTCTTGCTGATAAAAATCAAAATCAAGTGTTCAAACTCCGAATAAAAGCCTGTAAGCTCCTAGGATCATTTTGGTAAAGTTTTATGGTGATAATGGCTGCTGCCTACTGGGTCCATCTTTAATCGGATTTCTAAAGATTTAATACTTTAAAGTCGCAACCAGGTACTTGCGTTTCACGATATCCCGAAAGAATGCAATCAGGGATTAATGTCAGGTGCCGGATAAAGCATTATCCATGAAACGACTTTACCGTAGGTCTGCATCTTTGTCGAAAAAATGGCACATGGGGCCAGCTTGCGTGGCCTCGACTCTGCGTGTTATTTGGTAGCATGTCGTACCATCAAACTTTTACCCCCCATGATCGTTCCCAGTCTGTCTCCTAAAACTTGCGCAGACTTGCATTATGTCAGCTCGCGCTTTGCCACCCCATTTGCTGTAGCCGTACCGCTGTGAGCGCAGACAGACTTATCAATCAAACGCGGCTTGATGGATTCTTCAGAACGACGGAGCAATCGCCTCAGAAGAGCCGAGGAGTCTCGGAGCGTTCTGTTTTTTTTTGTTTTTTCCCTTTTTTTTCTTTGACATAAGGGTATGCAAAGAGTGTAAATGGATGAACGGTTGATTGATTCTCGCCAGCGAAGCTGTCGACAGCAGGAAATGTGTTTTTGCATTGACTGTGTTTGCCTGGGAATTTGCTCGGGACATGAGTTATCACGCACGAGTTTGGACCTTAAGGCGATTCCACATTAATGTGTATAATGATGACAGGTCGGAGGAGCCGAGATCCGCTGTTTAACAGCCGTTACCTGTGGAGAGACAGAAAAAGGAAAGGCGAAAAAAAGACTAAAAGCCTGGGAATATATTAAAAGAGATGGGCAAAACTAAGGAGGCAGGAGAAGATACAAATAACCTGGCTGTGTTAAAGATAAAATAGCATCGCTTGAAGAGGCTGCATTTGACAAACCAACAACATTGAGTGTAGCGTATATTGTACTGTAGCCATTTGCTAATACGGCACATTAAATAAAAGCATATCAATGTGAGACTCTGTAGTTGTAAACTGTATAAATGCCCCATTAACCCTACAAAAATAAAAGTGTAATCAAGAAAACATTTCCTTTGCTGGCCTTACTGAAAAATCCAGAATAGTCTGATCAACTACTAGCTGCTAAATATAGGCCGAACTGGTCAAGAGTCACTGCTAATTGCTGCTCATTCTATATCGTAGACAAGTTGTTTTTATTTAAAACAACACAACAGTAATGCGATAAAAAAAAAAAAACTCAAACATTTTATGTCTGAAGAATTTTGATAACAATAGGCAGTTAATAAGGAAACTAGCAAAAGATTATCTATTAGCTTGACACTGCATTTTAGTAGCTTAGCTGAGCCTCAGGATCAACCTAGGGCTGTTTACAAGAAAGCAAAACTATGTGTGGTGAAAGAAGAAACCCTCGAAAATGAATTAGGCTTCGCAAAACTACAGCGTGGATTTTAAGTAAGATAGCTGCTAAAATAAAAGCATTCACAGCAGAAGTCTTAACTAAATGGCAAAAGTGAGCGTCAAACTTAGCTTGCTATCTAACCCTCAGGCCTAGTCCAGGGTACTGTATCAATTTTATGTGAGTAAATCTATTTTCATTGGTCAACAAACTTGTGCTGGAGAGGATTAAGGGACAATAATATATGACAGTGAAATAAAACATGAACCTTTTTCTCATGAAGAAGCTTTGTGTTAGGAATATTAATGTGGAAATGGTATAAACAGACCATAATAATGAGTACCATATAAAGTACCCCCTTTTTTTTATAACGATAATTGTAATACACAATATGCATACCGATTTCCCTGTTCCCATGTTCACTCGTCTCATCCTCACTTACAGAACGGTTCACATTCTCACCCTGTCTCACATGCTTTCTGTGGCTACTAAACGCACATAGATCATGAATATTATAGTAGATAATTAAAGCAAGAAATAGATTAGAAAAAATACTTTTAGGGGCATGTGTATTTTTTTTTATATTTTATATTTTCAAATGCCGTAAAATATATTTTTATTCCCCTGTTTAGTAAGAGAAACACAGTGTCAGGTTCCGATGCCTATAATACATTATTAATTACTACAGTATATACTAATTATTGACCTCATCTAGCTTCAGATTCATATATCCTGTTAAATTCTTGGGCCTTAACTTTGGTGCTATGTTGCATTCAAAGCTTAACCTACAGTATGATTAAGCAAGGAAACTACCTGCAACCAATTATTTTCCATTAAACCAAGCCACATGACCTGAAATTCCAGCCATTTCCAAGCCTTCAGCCAGTGGGTGGCAGTACAAGTCCTTTCTTTGAAAGTTATCTAGTTCTTTGACTCAAATGGCTTGGCAAGACTGAAACCATAGTCTGAGTTTATGCCAATATCCCGATACATGATTTTATTTCGTTCTACTTGAAAATTTCTTTAGAAAATGATTTATAAGAACAGTACTATGATTTTATATAGTTAACCAAAACAAATCTAAGTATAGATACCAATCATCWATAACATTAATAGCATTGATAGGTGACACAAATAATAATGATTATCTCATTGCAATAACCTGGGTCAAGGGGTTGAGCATGTGAGCAGTCAGTTCTTGGAGTTTATGTGTTGGAAACAGGAAAAATGGGCAAACGTAAGGATTCACAGATTGTGATGATTAGAAGACAGGGTCAGAGTATCTCCAAGAATTTGTGTGTTCCAGGTACTGAGTACCGGCCCAAAAATGGTCCAAAAACAGGTAACTGGTGAACCAGTAACACGATCATAGGCATGAAAGTTGTACAGTATTAAGTTTTGTGTGCGGGACGAAGGCCAGCCTGTCTGGTCTGATCCTATAAAAGAGCGACTGTAGATGAAATTGCTAAAAATGCTGTGAATACTGGTCCTGATAGAAAGGTGTCAGAACACACAGTGTTTCGCATTTCGTTGCATATGGGGCTGTGTAGCTATCAGAGTGCGCTTGCTACAAGGAAAGATTTTTTTTTTGGCATTATGTGGACAGCAGTGTTTGTGTGATATAGCACCAGGATGCTCTATGGGAAAAAGGTGAAGGCAAGAATAATATATATATTTATTAATTATTACAACAATATAATATAATATAATATATAAATGTCGAATTTATATATATACTGACAACTCATACAGAAGTAATAAATCATTCAGATACGGATACACTGGCATGATGACAATCAGGTTTATCCACACACACGTTGTATACACAATCACACATTTAAATAAGTTATAAGCATTAAATAGCATGTTTTAACCATCATTGCAAGAGCACAAACAACATTTTTAATTAAACCGCTTTAAAGTTATTTAACACTTAGTTGCTTAAAATAAGATATACTCAACTCTAGAACATTTAAAATCCTAACCGTTATGCTATACACACAGACCAAATTAGCAATTAAACTGCAACTGATTTCATTTTTTCCCTAATTTCCCAAAAACTCATAAAACTCGCATTTTTCCCCCCTCGCATAAAACTTCAAAGCAAACATTTCTGCATGTACCATTCTCCTTCAAACATAAATTAATCACTGTAGATACTTTTTCTCTACTTTTCTAAACACACACGGGGGTCCCATTACATAGCAGTCAATCTTCAAGAGACAAAGTGTTAAAAGGAAAAAAAAAACAACAGCAAAGGAAGAGAAACCCATTCTCTGGAGACAAACAAAACCATTAATTAAAACAAGCTCTCAAGCATCAATCTCTCTGCCTGTCACAAAATTATCATAATCTGAGAATGTTGGGAGTCTGCAGAGTAAACAGTTAATTTAGGGAGCATTAATCAAAAAGTGGGTCTCTCTCTACCCCTCTCTGTGCTTTGACACTTGCACTTCTTCATCCAACTGCATTCTTTACTCCCAACGCGGGCAACTTTTCCATCCGGGATCGATTTCAAAGTCCAGCTGCATGCAGAATGCTCCCGTGTCACAGAGAAATGCACAAAGGGATACAGCACAGGGGTGAGTTGGAATCTTTTTTTTTTCTTTTTTTTTACATTATTTATTAAGTTTTCATACAATTCCCAGGCAATGGGGAATATTAATTTAGCACAAAAAAAGTCAGGCTGTGCTGTCGTCTTTGTATGCATATGTGACTGACAATGAAAACATACAGTATATGATATAACAGGAAACAGGAAGAGTTTAACGACTAGAGAAGAAGCAACATGGGCAAAGCTAACACTGTTTAAAATAACTGTATGTTTTCTCTCCATTAAGAGAATCTAAGTGATCTACTCATGTCATATAATACTGTAACTACCATGTAATATTATGTAATATGTAATATTTATAAATATAATAAATATATATATACTCTATATTATAAAAAAAAATATTGTAAAATGTAACTGCACTGTAAAAAAATAATGGACAACAATAATATTGGCAGAAAATACCAGGATTAAAAAAAAAAAAAAAATTCATAAAATGTTGACAATTTTCCTGTTCACCTATTAATAGTCATTTTCTTAACTGAATTGGTTCTATGAAGTGTGTTCAAGTCAAACCGGGACTTGTGATGTAACTAAAATGTGTAAAATTAATTGATATTTACAGAAGACTTCAAGCACATCAAAGTGGTTAGACTCTTAAACCACTTTCACTTTACTTTCACAGTAAAACTGACCGGTGCAAATGTTTTAAAGAAGGCAATAAAGACAGCAATAAATGACGATCCCAGCCGAGGTCGCTCTGAGCYCACTGTAGTCGTTTCTGTGAACAATCAGCGAGCGAAACGCTTGATGCTTGCAAATCGACAGATAACTTGTCACCAACTTGCAGAAGAGATGCATCCCTCTGTGGCAACTGTACATATAATCAATCGCGAACTTCGCTGGACCATGTTACATGTTTGAGCCATTAAAGGAGTTCCTTGGAGGCCAGCATTTAAGACATGAAGCAAGCAGTCCGATCATGGCCCCAGCATACTGAGAAAACGTTCTATCTTGAAGCACAAGTGAAACACTGGGATAAGTGCATTACAGTAGCAGAGGATTATATAGAGAAATAAATATGGTTTTATGTCCATAACTGTGTTTTGTTATTCAGTTTCCCTTCATATGCTTTCATCTTCTAAAACAGGAAGTCTATGCAACACTCTATGCAGAACAGAAACTCGTGCAGCAAATTTATCAATTAATTATAATAACAAAACAGCATCCATCCAAGATGCCCATTACAGATAGACATACTGTTGATACAGTATATCAGTGTGTATGGAAGGTCAGTAATACGTGGTCACGTGGGTGTGAGAGAAAGAGCGTTTGACAAACACAGTGTCAAACTAGAGCGATTTGCATATGCTTGATCCCTAATGAGCAAGCCAGAGGTGATGGAGACGAGGGAAGACACCCAGAGACAGCATGATGAAGAGTCTTTGAGGAGATCCTGGGTGACACCTTAGAAATATGTGTGAGCGGTAACATATTTTCTAAGCGTTCAGAATATTCCAAAACCATATTTTTTGTTAAACTTCAAAAGGAGGTATGTCATCATGCGGGCTTGACAATTAATCAATAAGCAGATACAATTATGCTGAAAAGTTTGCAYGCTCTAAAAGAAATTGTTAAACATTGCCATTTATTTGGAAAATATGACAGATTATGCTTCTTCTTTTTTTTTCCTTATTTAAGGATAGTCGTCATGTGAAGTAAGAATAACTGCAATCACCCAAACCAATGTTACCCTGATCCAATGTTCACATATCCTTGAATGTTTGGCCACAAAGGTTTAAACACACAGGTTTAAATGGCTATTAAAGGGACGTTTCCACGTCTGTGACTCATTATAATTGTAATTAGCGTCTATGCATAAATAGTCAGTGAGTTTCTCGGCTCATGAGGTGATGCACTGACTTGGCTGGATACTTGACTAGTACCATGGGCAAGACAAAGGAACTACCAATGGACCTCCGTAATGAGGTACTGTAGTTATGCATGACTTTATAAAGCAGGAAAAGATATCTCAACACTTGAAAACCCCATTCAGTACCGTTCAAACTCTGGTAAAGAGGTGGAAAATAAGAGGTTCTTATTTATCAACTTTATCAACAAGGCCTACGATGAAAAGTACCTCTTATGTTTTGATCTGTGTGAGCTCCAGGGGCACAGGGAAGTTAGTCAAAATCTATGGCAAGATGAATATACTGCAGCATGTCATCAGAAAACACTGGAAGACAATTTGCATTCCAACATGACAATGATCCAAGGCACAAGGCCAAGTTGCCCCTTCAATGGCTACAGCAGAAAAAGGTGAATGTTCTGGAGAGGCCACCACAGCCTCCTAACCTCAATATCTTTGAGCCTCTTTGGGGAGATTGACAAGAACTGGAGGCCTTTTGCCAAGAACAACGGGCAGCTATACCACCTAAGGGAATTAAGGACCTCATGCACAATTATTATAAAAGACTTCACGCCGTCATTTATGCTAAAGTGGCCAATATAATATTAAGAACTAAAGGTATTCAAACTTTTCAGTAGGGATTATTTGTTCATTTCCTTTTGTTTGCAATGTTTTGTTCTGTTATGCCTGACATATGAACTTGATCATATAAGAAATGAAAGAAGAGTGCAAGATCTGAAAGTGGAATGTTCAGGTGTCCACAAACTGTAGGCCATATAGTATATGTGTACACATTTTAACRATATGTTTTCAGTGCTTTGTGTCTGAGGTATTTCTCTAAGCATCGAATGGCAATTGGGTCAAAATCTGTGTCGAACTTATTAGCAAATAAATGGTGTTGCTCTACCAACCACTGCAGATCCCCAACCCCGTATATACAAATACCCCGAACATGAATACCCTGACAGGGAGGGTACACTGCATCAAATGCCCCCTCGTGTGCTTGCCATTTGATTAGCCGAGCGATGCTGTAAATGTCTGTGACGTCAAATTTAGGGTGTGCACGGAGGAACCCTGGGACACCAGGGATTCGCTGCATTGTAGCCCAGATAAATTCATCCGGGCTGTACGTGTCATTAAACCATGACATCAGCACCTGAGCTTTAGGGTCCTCGATCACATAGCGCGCAAAATCACGACTCACCACTATGTACGCGCCACCTGAGAATACCTTAACGCCAAAGGGTGGCCGAGTTTTCACCTGGTTGGTTGCCCGGATTCCCCCATTTATCACTTGGTGTCTTTTTTTCCATCTGTACACCTTATTATCAGGCGTGATATAAGTCTCCAGGCTGTTGGAACCAGCTAGTGCTTTAAGAGCACGCACTATTTCCAGGTTAGTTTTGATGGGGAAGTCCTGTCCACACAAGTTGATGAAGTACTTCCATTGACTGCTGACCGTGTAAAGATCCTTCATGCAATTGATATCAGCTTGGACGCGACTCCAGCTGGCGTAGATTACCTGTTCAGATTGACTTGCAAGGAAAACGTTATCGAGGCAAGAGACAATGGCGCTGACTGCCCTCCTAGTGGACTCTTGGGTTTTTTTGTCCACATGGATGCAGTAGAAATTCTGAGGACTGTAGATAGACCTGAGAAGTCTCTCGAAATTCTGCACCTTGTGGTGAATGACAATCGAGTATGCCACCGGGAATGCCTCTTCCTCCGCGCTCAGTGGGAAACGGAAGTACTTCCGAGTCCTTAGGAATTCTCCACAGTCTTTAGTCTGCTCGACATACTGTTCATCAGTGACCTGTGTTGTGGTCTTGAAGCTCTTTGTGATTGCCAGAATCTTAGCGCGTCTAATTTCATCAGTGTCCCCTTGTAAAATACTATTGCAGTCGCACTCATCCTCTGGAGTCTCATCATCTCTAAACATCAGGGACGTGTAATTCATCTTTGCCTTTTTCTTGACCATCAGAGATGCAAAGATCAAAACGACACACATCCAAGCTCCAAAAGACAGCAGCATCCAGGACCTTCTCGCTCTGGTGAATATTGAAGCCATCATCAAATTTGTCACCCGTACCACCTGTAGCAGTCAAAGGGCATTATTTTAGACTTGTTCAGACGTTTGCACTCACATACTCAGTGTTCAAACCTTATTTACTGTAAATAATTATGAATTATGCTGATTGTACCAGAATTATGCTGATATGACTTGCTGATGTATAGTAATATAGCTGTGACAACATCAGTACAGTATTTATTCAGAAAATCTTTTTTTGTGCTACGTGATATTCAGCTACAGATACCTCGAGTCTGAGTGGACGCACCATAATTTATTTGAGTTGACATATTTATTTCAATTTTTTTATTTTATGTTCTTTTACAGAATTTTGGCTATGATGTCAGAATTCGGACATTCTTCTCAGGTAACATCTTCTGAGAATAAAGTCAAAATTCTGAAAAAGTAAGCCATACTTCTGGGATTATAGTCAAAGTTTTGAGGAATAAGATTAAAGACAGAATTCAGATTTTTTTTAAGTCAGACATCTGAGATTAAAGTCAGATTTTCAATATTTTGAGATTCAAGTTAAAGTTTGGGGAAAAAAGTGAGATTTCTGACATTTAAGTCAACATTTTGAGAGAATATTTAAAGTCATATTACTAAATATTAAACATATAAGAACATTTAAAATCAACATTTTGTGAGATTTCTGACATTAAAGTCAGATTTCTATTTGAAAAAGTCAGAACTCAAAAACATTCTTTAACTCCCGTCTGTACTTTTCTAACCACAGTAAAACAGTTGTGGGTTATTTTTTGTCTTTTTGGTTTGGTGGCTGTCTACATTTTTCCGAGAGCAGAGACACTTCTCTATAAAGGTGACTGTTGCTCTAGCACTGTTTAGTAACACAAAAAAACGGGTGTGGGAGAATCAGCATTGAGCTATGTTTCAACACCTTTAACACAAGAGCTTTATGTATATGACCTTTATTTTACCAGTGAGGTCAAGAGTCTTTTTAAAAAAGAAACCTGGCCAATCAAATTGACAACAATGTATATACAGTATGTCACAAAAGTGAGTACACCCCTCACATCTCTGCAAATATTTAGTTACTGTATATCTTTTCATAGGACAACGCTGCATAAATGACTCTTTGACACGATGAAAAGTCGTCAGTGTAAAGGTTGTATAGCAGTGTAAATTTATTGTCCCCTCAAAATAACTAAAAATACAGCCAATAATAGCTGAACCCCTGGCAACAAAAATAAGTACACCCCTAATTGAGAATGTACAAATTGAGCAGAATTAGTCGTTTTCCTTCCCCTTTGTCATGTTACTCATTACTGTTACACTGTCTCAGGTGTCACTAGATAGCAGGTGAGTTAAATTTGGTATAAAAGCTCTTCCACTCTCTCAACCTGGCCACTCAAAGTTTAAAATAGCACCTCATGGCAAATAACTCTCAGAAGACCTGAAAAAACGAATTGTTGCTTGACATAAAGATGGCCTTGGCTATAAGAAGATCGCCAACACTTGGCAACTGTGCTGCAGCAACATTTCACATCTTCACTTAGGGGTGTACTCACTTTTGCTGCCTACTTTTCATTGTGTCAAAGAGTCATTTATGCAGTGTTGTCCTATGAAAAGATATAACTAAATATTTGCAGAGATGTGAGGAGTGTACTCACTTTTGTGACATATTGTAACATCCTAAGCATTCACAGAATATGAACAACTCCACTCCAGAATTTACTAATAGTGAAATGAAATTCTATAAATCGTTCTTACCGCAGAGGGTATTTCGGCCGTCTTGGTCCATTTGCATAATATTTGAAACTTTCTTCTGTCTTGATTCCTTCAAATGCTTCCTAAGCCCATTCATAGGAAATACCACTTACCATGACAATAGTGTTGATCTATAATACAAAGCTGTTGGCTGTTCTGCTGTGTAAGCTGCTACCGTGCAGAAAGCAGAAGCGTTTACCAGTCTCTTTTGTTACCACTGCTCTGGTAACCGTGATCCAGTGACGTACTATTCTGTAGAATTGACAAGCTAAACTGACTTCCCTGACTACAATTGAAAGCTGCCTGCACATTCAGACTTTCCATTCAGTGTTTCCTTGGGAGCAGCCAATTGTGCTTATTTCCGGTTATATCTCTTATCATGGCCATGCTGTTGACATATGATACAGCACCGGTTACCTACTGTATTCCTAAACCTATCACTTTCCCATAATGCATTCTCCACAGCTCTAAGTATATATAAAATTATATGGATCAAGTTATCAAGAATACCGCAACCATGATTTGTGCTCTCTATACAGGTAGAAAGATATAAAGATGGCTATATATACAGTATAGATATAGCTAGATATGGATGTAGACGAAGTATTATACTACATAAACTAGACATGCAAGTCAACGAGGAACTGAGCAGATATGAAAATATTGGTATGTCTATTACAACCATTGCTTCCTGGTGTTTTAAAAATAAAGAGTATACACACAGGTAGCAAAATGCACATTTGCTATTCAAAAATTATATGCCTACCTGATGAAAGAGTTCATTTTTTTTTATTAAAAAACAAACCAAACCAAAAGTAAGTAAAGCCATATGCAAGGTTCGTTAGTATTATTCCTGAGAKCAAGAAAAAATTCTTATCTCAAAGTGACACACGTTGCCTTTCTGGTTTCTGCACTCATTCTGTACATTCCTGAAAACTGCCAATTCTGCTTATATTTGGCTCTAAGCATGAGGTTGCATGGATCATTTCCCAGAATAAAAAATACGTCATTGGCTTATACAATATTTGGATTAAGTAAATTAGAGTCAAAGTCTTGGAAAATATGCTTAGTGTCCAGATTTCAACTTTTTATTTTCATTTGGAGCTACGAAAAAGAACCTGTTACATTAGAGCTCAACTATGTTAGAACCATCATGCAAAATTGTGTCCGTATATAAAAAAGTTAACTAAAACAATGAACAAGGAATGGTATAAGCACCAAATAGCTTGAAACATAGTAAGATGTTTATATGCATAATCATCACCATCATCACCATCGCTCTGATAATGCTGTTTTAATAGTGCTGATGTCATAAATGTGCAARGCCCTCTTATTCTTCTAAGGATTTTTTGGGGGGTCTTAACATGTCCAAAAACTCGGCACACAGGTTGGAATCTGCTGCCATTAGGACACCTGCGCATCTGGAGATTTACAGGAGACTTTGCTGCATAACTCATACACACTTGCACGTATACATGTCAAACTCAGTACACTTCTAGATCTCATTGAGCTGAACAATTTCACTCTGCAGGTCATGCTCTCAACAGAAAGTCAGTTATTTTTAGGTCATTTGCAAAATGCACATTTATGACATAAGCACTATTAAATATACACACTACGCATCCTACGCATCCTACACACAGCACACACACACACACACACAATATATATACACACTACGCATCCTACACACAGCACACACACACACACACACACACACACACACTATATACACAATACACACATACTACACACACACACACAAACACACTATACACACACACACACACACTATATACACACTACACACATACTACACACACAAACACACACACACTATATACACACTACACACATACTACACACACACAAACACACTATACACACACACTACACACTACACACACACTATATACACGCATACTACACACACACACACACACACTACACATCCTAAGCACACACTACATTTCCTACACACACTCTACACATCCTACAGGTACATGTCCTACACACACACTACAGATACTCACTCTATACACACATGCTAAACACACGCACTACACACACAAAACATCCTACACACATTACACATGCTACAAACACTACACTTCATACACACATGCTAAACATTGAACACATATCAAACACACACACACACGCACGCACACACACGCGCACACACACACACAGGGGCGCAAATATGGGGTATATGCAGTATATGCAGTGCATGGGGGCACCACACGGAGGGGGGCGCCATGGTGAAAAACAAATCTTTGAAAATTGTCTTTAATAAAGCTTTTAAAATATTTGAAAAATTATATTTGTTAAGAGACTATTTTTGTTTAGCATTTAAAAAATAATAATAATAAAATAAAATAATT
>QMIH01000642.1:128889-181911 GCA_003987875.1 Clarias batrachus | reverse complement strand
ATATATATATATATATATTAATGTTGTCCTGGTAAAAATAAATAAATCTTGATTACATAAAAAGTTTCTTCCTGTCTCAATCCGATTTAAAAATCAATAAACAGTGTATTGTGGTCAAAACTGGTTAGGTAAAACGTATTAACTTAAATATAAAGGCCATTAAAATATAATGTATTTACCACACATATTATACCACAGATTCTCCAGGCTCTTTGAGTTGAGCTTGTGATGGATTTATTACATTGTGAAACATACTCTGATATACAGGACTGATGTCATGTGATGCGATGGAAGCAATAAACAAAAAAACCTGACTGCCATATGGAGTCTAAGATCAGAATGAGGATCACATTAGATGCATTACAGTGGATTGGGATTCATATAAAGTACTGTAATATATAGTCTATAGAAATCCCACAGAGAAAACAGGTTTTTCAAATAAGCTCCCGAAGTGCACATTCATGGTAACTCGTCCGCTCCTTTAACAGATATATGTATCAGAAAAGCTTATACAGTTGTGAATAGACTTTAACAAAGAGGACATGATAAAGAAAAGACAGCCATGGCATTCTTTAAAACAGCGACGGATTACGATCATACTCGTTGAATCATTAATAACAGGCTTACAAATTATTGTTTTTTTTTTTTTTTACTCCTCAGTGTTTCATTCTCTGTATAATATATAGCAATAAATAATCTCCATCAGCCACCAAAATCAGAAAGTCTTTCATTTTATAGCATAGATCGAGTAATCATACTCCATCTCCATTTCCTCTTCTTCCTGATCTAAAAGGCCGTACTTAAATTTATGATACACCACACCATCCTGACCCATGTACACAATCTCATCCTCCTCCTCCTCATCTTCATCTTCATCCTTGTCACAGTATTCACTCTGAACGCTGTCGCGGAGGGTGGCCATGGTAAAGGCAGGCTCTTTGTCCAGCTTGGCGTAGCCATTCGATTTCACCGAACGTAAGGATGGAAGCTTGGGCCGATAGTGCATGAAGAGGAACGCCACCACTCCAACRCTTATCAGCAGTAATATTGTAGTTACAGTAACGAGGTCAGATTTGCCTGCGGGCACTTCCTCTTTGCTGCGGAAGTTGAAGTTGAATCCGGGCACGCATACGTCGAAGGAAGCTGTGAACGGATGCATTTTGTTAAATTTACTTTGTATAAAAGTTAATTATGCTAATAAAAGGCATCACTGCATGGCCTATTTGTTGTACACACAAATAACTTATTCACTGGAATCTTGGAACAAGAAAAGAATAATGAGTAATATAACATGTTGGGGATATGCTGTTATAGGGAAATAATCAAAGGCAGGGTAGTTTAATATGTAGTTAATGCTACATACTATAGTTAACCTCTAAATTGATTATTTTTCAGCAATCTGGTGTTTTTTTTTTCTCTTGTACCACAGAATAATGGCACCAATGATATATATATATATATACATGATGGGCCATTTATATGGATACACCTTAATAAAATGGGAATGGTTGGTGATATTAACATCCTGTTTGTGGCACATTAGTATATGTGAGGGTGCAAACTTTTCAAGATGGGTGGTGACCATGGTGGCCATTTTGAAGTCGGCCATCTTGGATCCAACTTTTGTTTTTTCAATAGGAAGAGGGTCATGTGACACATCAAACTTATTGGGAATTTCACAAGAAAAACAATGGTGTGCTTGGTTTTAACATAACATTATTCTTTCATGAGTTATTTACAAGCTTCTGACCACTTATAAAATAATATCAGGTATGTTAATATTAATCTATGAATTGAATGGGAGTGGGCATTACTTTCATAGATGCTCTTACATGAAATTAATGAACACCGTCTGACCAATCAAATTTGTGAACAGCTACTTGAAATTATTAGACTTATTTATTGTTTTCCTTTAGTTCATACATTGCCTGGACAACAACAACAAAAAAGTCATACGCACTAAGATTTCTTCCAATGACCTTGAGTTACCTCAGTCTCCCAGAAACACTCTTTCACAATTTGAGTTCTGCAATACACCTGTGACATCAGGGAAAAACTCCATAGATAAGATAACCTGGTCATTCAGTGCATGCAAGTCATCAGCTGACTTCATTTTATTGCATAAATAATTTACATGGCTGAGCCTAGACCTGACCAACTGAAGCAACTCCAGATCATATGCACAAATGCATGATACAAATCCTGTGCTTCCCTTTTACACGCTGATAAATCGAGTCAATCTGAACTTACAGTATCAAACCCCATGACTTTTTTTCCATTGCGTCAAAGTCCAATCTTTAGCAACTGAAGCCTTTTTTTTATTGATGAGTCTCACTAACAAGGGGTTTTCTTGCCACATAGCTGTTTTTCCTAGTCCTGTGAGTTCTTATCACATACTGTGTGTGTGTGTGTGTGTGTGTGTGTGTGTGTGTGTGTGTGTGTGTGTGTGTGTGTGTGTGTGTGTTTATGGAAATGCTCTTACTTTTAATATTAAACATAGTTATGGTTTTTATTGTTGATTTTTTTTTACTATTTAACTTAACCAAGTGTTTAAGTGATGTCCATTCATGACTTTTTTTCCCACAAAATTGACGGTTCAACGGTGTTGAAGGGTTCTAAACCCAGTTCCAGTAATTAAAAAATACCCCTAGTTGTTTTCTTTGCTTGATGCAGCCCAAAAATTAGACTTTTCCTTTTTTTTGGCCAGGCAGCATACTTTATTTAAATACTAAATTATCCAAAAACAAAACAGTTTATACTCTTTTCCAGAATTTTTTAATGCAATATTTTTTATTCATTTTATAAAGGACTCACTAAACAAATTTTTATTTGTCAATCATTATCATTAATGCTGATAATGCAGATGTAATAATAAAAATCAAAAGTCTTAGTTATGGCACTTTCTTTTAATAATTATTTAAATTTTTTTTTTAGTTAATTTTTTATCTTATATATATATATATATATATAAAACGCTCATTGTCTCAAGAACTATTATTTAATATTTCTTAATCAACTAAAAAAATGGAAAAAGGAATTAAATTAATAAAAAGTACATTGTTGTAATTGAACTTTGTAATTTGTGACATAAGTACATCGTCCCGTCCCTAGTTTTTTTTTTAGCAGTGGATAAAGTGGATTTTACCGTCATTGCACTGGCAGCACTCCCAGGACAAGGGAGACGAGTCCACACGACTTTCTTTTCCACAGCAAGGTAAACACCTTCCATCCTCTGAGAGACGATGTACAGCATGGCAGGAGGTGCAGTTAAACGGCCCCGCCCCTTTACACTCTAAACACGATGGGTCACACGGTACGCACTTAGGCTCTGGGCTCTGTGTGGGACAAGAAGACATTTTAGAGAGAAGTACTGTAGGTACACTGGTGAATGGACAACACACAAGCAAGCAGGATCAATAACTAGAGATAAAGTGTATACCTAATAAACTGGCCACTCAGTGTTGTTTAAATGTTAATAAAAATATAAACCTTTTCAATTTAATAAATACAGCAGTATGCTACCAGCACAACACACACACACACACAAAACCATATACCACAAATCAGAACAAATTGGCTCGGCATTTAGCTGTGAAGTGATTTAATGATTTCTATATCAGATGCACCACAGCACTGGTTATTAATCCAAGCAGCAGGCTGTGTTACCGTGGATATAGCGTACTCTCCAGCCAGACACATTGACGAGCACATTCCTCCGAACATTCGAAAGCCCTCATAGCAGGACTTGCAATGAAAAACGCCCGATTCTATGAAACAGATTAAACATAATCACTGATCATTTTATTAAAACTGAATATAATACATGTATTATAATACATGTATATAAAATAGGTATGCCTTTATATCATCTATTCTAGGTTGCAAAATAATCAACCATGCATTTAGAAGTGTCTTACTTTCACAGGTTTTGCAGGTTGGGTCACATCGTTGGCACATTTTATCCGAAGTGTCAGCGAAGTGATCGGATGGACACACGTGCACACAAATCCCTTCGTGCTTTAACAGGAAGTAACCCTCGCTACAGCCTTGGCAGTGTGTCTTACCACTGCCTGAACACTCGTCACACGATGGGTCACATAGTTCACATGTACCACTGGTGTCATCGCCATAGAACCTGAAGGAATGTGCACCATTTATATTGATTTGATTGGTGTTATTATTATTATTTTCATCATTATTAATAATAATAAATCATATGCAACACGGTGGTTTAGTGGTTAGCACAAGATCGCCTTGCACCTCCAGGGTGCGGGTTCCATTCATGCCTCTATGTGCATGGAGTCTGCATGTTCTCCCCATGCTTCATGGGGTTCCTCTGGTTTTCTCCCAAAGTCCAAAGTCATATAGATTAATATAATTGCTGTTCCCAAATTGCCATAGTGTGTGAATTGGCGGTGGATGCCCATCCAGGGTGTACCCCGCCACATGCCTTAACTCTTCTGAGATAGGCTCCCACCCACCCCGTGATACTGAATACAGGATAGAGTGGTATAGACAATGAGTGAGTGATGTGAGTGATAATAATAATAATAATAATAATAATAATGATGATGATGATGATGATGATGATGATGAGGCAAAGGCAGAAATACTATCAATTTAAAGTTAGATGCTTAAATAGATTTTTCCACATCAAAAATCAAGCAATGGGTCAGTAATAAAAATGTAAATAAATAAAAAACAGTTTGAAAACTCCCTGTACTGCCAAAATCTACCAAAAAGCAATGGGAACCAAACCTGAACATACACTGGGCAGAATATCCCACTAATGTAACACTGCTAAGACTAGAGCTCTACAGGCTGGATTGTTGGTTAGGATCGGTTAATTGGTTAGGATAAGTTCATTTTAGCCTGATTAGTTTTTTAGCCTCACACACACACACACACACACATACTCACATACAGTATATTGTATATGCGAATATAGTATATATGGTATATATAGAATACAGTATATTACTGCACAGTGATTTTTTTTTCCCGTATATCCCAGCTTGATTGGAGGCTGTGGTCGAAGCGCAGGGTTAAAGGCCTTGCGCAAGGGCACCAACTTTCTGGTCAGTAACCCACCAGGGTCTTAACCCGCTGAGCTACCTCTGCCCCAGAAAATACCCTCCAACACTGGAGGTGTRAAAAGACCTCAGTGCAATCCACAGGACTGTGTCGTACAGTATCTGATCACAGGGACACAAGGACACACAGGGACAGACTCTTTAAACATTCTGCCTTTAAGATGAATTTTGTAATGAACATAAAAAGAAAGTTAGCTGTTAAATATTTCTGTATAATAATTAGTGTATTGCATAATTATATATATTAATAAAAATGTTTTTTTTAACTATTTAGCCTATAGGTATTTAATTTAGGAATACAGGAAATTGGTGGACCTACAGTAAATCACTTTGCATTTGAATATAATAAGAATATGACATGAATATTCACTATGTTTTGTTTTTTTCCCCTTTCAACAACAAAAGTAAACAAAAGCTGCGTGCCGTAATGTAACCACTCTCCTGTTTGGGGAAACTATAGCTATTAATTAAATGAGGGTGTTAATAAGCCAAGTCCTCTTTTTAAGATAAAAATATACAAGGGGCATTCAAATAAAAAGACGTATGATTATGCATAATAAGAGAATACAGTTATGAGAGTAAAATCTACTACAGCCCCTGCTACACTAACGCATTTGTGCCAGGGTTTCACTAGTGCTTGAACCATCAAAGTTTTCTCGGTACGCCTGAGCCAAGATCGGACTGCCCTGCTTCACATCTGAAACGCTGGCCTCCTAGGAACTCCTTTAATGGTCCAAACGTGCGTTCTGCTTTCCTAATGTTTCTTAATTAAGAATTTTACTTCTATTAGAAATAACACATCATAATGATAATGTACATAACATCAAATAACATAACATGGGTACAGCAAAACAAAAAACAACAACAAAAAAAGAGATTCATCGTATTGCTCATAAGCGTCAGAAGCAGAGGGTTCAAGCTTTGTCAGGGAGGTTGCTTTCAAATGTGCAGGACTAGCAGGAGAAAGCTTTTCAGATTTTGCAGGAAGAATTTTCTTAAACATGGTCTTAAACTGCTCCATTTTTTTTTTTTCATAAGAGCACACAAGCATTGCAGAGTGTAAAAGCCCAATGCAATATAAAAGGGTGTGTATTTCTGATTTATGTAGTGGGAGACTAAGTCAAAGTCTTTAAAAAGATAAATTGTTAGTCTCTACTGAGCCAAGGGTGTGTGACGCTGGTTGCATATTCAAAGGACTGAACAAATGGATTATTTTAATAGGATATCCACCAAGCTTTTTAATTTGTGGGAAAGAAACAAATCACGCAAATGACACAAACCAGTTTTTGTTTCTGCTGTTTCTGGCTTTGGAAAACAGACCTAAAAATTATATTATTTCAATGAACGTTTATTTATTTATTTATTTATTTATTTATTTATTTATTTCAGACTAGAGGTAATTATGGAATCGCTCAAATGTTGAGGACAAAATAAAGGAATCACCTTGTAATTTGCATTTCTAAAACAAACGCCAGCGCAAGTTTAGATCCACAAATTAGCCTGCAGTTACGAGCATACTTCCAGACACGCACAAGCTGTTGGACTCCACTAATTAAAAGTAAACATGACCTCAACAAGGAAGTTGTCAACTAAAGACAATGGAAATGATTATAAAAGTCCTTTAAAGAAGGAAAGGCAACACAGAGTTTGACAAACGGGCAAAAATCTAAAATCTGGTTCGGGTATAAACAAAAAAAGAAAACATCTGCGTAGACCAAGGAGGTATAGAAAACTTACAGCTACAGTATGTGCCTTACAAAAACCTCACGACAAAACAAATGAAAAACATAAACAGGAGATTATGATAGAACTCTAAGAAAATCGGGACGAAAAGTTGAATGGAAACCAGCACTAACTGGTTAAAAGTGATATTCAGTGGATTACAGAGGACGTCAAGCACAGTATAATAAGTACAGTGGTGAGACTCGTACCCGCAGAAAAAAAGGAGGATTGTTGATCCCGATGACTCTGATCCCAACTTGCAGGCGCAGATTGTGTAGGAACTGTACACACAATCATTCACCTACACCACTTGCACGTTACAGGAACTTACCTGGGGTTATTGCATCATCCGCTCTACAGTCCTGACCTCACTCCAAGAACATTTCTACATGTCTAGGTTATTAAAGGAGTTCCTGGGAGGCCAGTGTTTCAGACATGAAGCAGGCACTCCGATCATGGCTCCAGGGTACACTGAGAAACACGGGGATACGTACACTGGCGTAGGAGGGGATTATATAGCGGAATAAAGGGAGTTTTCACTCTCGTAAAAATATCTGTGATATGTTTATGGGCTATAAAGGCTGGGTGAACATCATCACAAGTATACAGATTCCATCATTTTTTACTGGTGGTTGTTTGGAGATTTTCTGTGTTTGGGCCAGTGGATCATGAAACATGGATAGATAAGCATGGGAAAAGATTCATGCTCTGATGAGAAATTCTTATGAGCTGCTAAAGTCATAAATTAAAGTGTTTCTGAAAAAAAATGTTTTTAACTTTGCCATAATCATATAAAACTCACTATTTAATAAGTACTATTCTTTTAATATGTTAATATTGTTAGTTGTTCTGTAATATGCTCGAGCTCATCAGAGGTGAGATTCACACACATGTTGTTTGAGTGTGTGGTGCCCTCTAGTGATGGAATGCCAAATGTCAGTCATGATGACAGTGCAGAATGAGATAAAGCAGACCCTCGGTTATTCTATTAACTCATAACTCTAATGTACTTATCATTTCTTTATCATTTAGTTACAAAAATATCAAAGAATGACAACTTGGCAAAGAAAAGTGCCTAACTTGAAGGTGTACCTGGAAGGGCACTTTGGCAGGCAGGTGTTTCCCAACCTGAAGAGACCTACGTTGCATCTGAGGCAGTCGTTACTGTGATGCCCACGGCACACTGCGCACTTCACATGACACTTAATGCACTCATGCCTGTTCGTATCACCGTAGTAACCATCCGGGCACGTGGTAACACACTTGTGATCTGTCGCGGAGGGAAAACAATATTTGCTTCAGTTTTATTTTTGGCTTCTTAGTAATAATGTGCGCAATGATGAGGAAGAATGCAGTCTTCCCCCGTCATATAATGTGGATTTAATTACACTGTAAATGGGAATTAGCGATATTGTACTATCTTTCCCAGCTTGGTAAATTAATACCAATGAACTCACTGTGCAGGTAATAGTCAGAGCGGCAGCTGAGGCACAGATGTTGACTTGCGCCCGAGCAGCGGAGACAGCTTGCGTGGCACGGCGTGCACTGCCCATCTTTATCCTCGAATGTGTTTGCAGAGCAGTTACTAAAGAACTCACAATGGCCGTTAACATTTTTCCTCGTGTTGGGCCTGCAGCTGAGGCATGAGGATGGGTGAGGGCCAGAGCAGGTCAGGCAGGACCTGTCACAGTCTGGAAAACACATACACACACACGTACACAAACCACCCAGTTAGAATCACCCAGGCTGATTAATCACAGGCTGATTTTTTTTTTTTTTTCTATACTTTGACAGATACAGGCACCAAAAACCGACGATGTGGCAAAGGATGTAACAATTAAGTCAAATATGAGGGGCGTTCAGATCAATCTGGGACTTTTGATTGTGCAGAATAACAGAGAACAAATCTCCTCCTACGTTAACACACTTAGCCCAGCCTTGCACTACTGCTTGGATACCATCAAGATAGAAAGTTTTCCAGGAGTATCCCGGAGCCATGATCGGACTGCCTGCTTCACATCTGAAACACCGACCACCCAGGAACTTCTTTAATGGCCCAAACATGTGGAAATGGCTTGGAGCGAGGTCAGGACTGTGCGGGGGATGTGGCAATAACTCCCATCTCCAGAGTTTCTGTAATGTGCAAATGGCATTTGTGAATGATTGTGTGTACAGTTCCCACAGAGATGCGTAAGCAAGTCGAGGAGAAGATGTCCATCGATTTACAAAGATCAGGCATCCTTCACTCGCTAAATGTTTACAGGAACAGTTGAAGTGGGCTCCGAGCCACCTCGGCCAGGATCCTCATTCACGGATGTAGAGTACGGCTTTTTAAAAAAAAAAAAAGAAAAAAGATTGCACCATTCAAATGCTTTAATGTGGCTAAGAGTCTCATCATCATACTGTACTTAGAGTCTTCATGCCTTCAATTCAAAAGAAATTTCATCACAAGTCCTAGTTTGACTTGAATGCCCCTTATACAGTATGTTCGCATACTGAAAAGTATCAAATGATCAGAAAGGTGCCACTCCACCCAGACAGCCACCCCCCCACCCCCCTCCTCAAATGTTCTATGTACAATCTTTGTCCATTCCAATCCAGTCAATTTCACATCATCATCCTAATATACGTTGTCTTTTAAACAGAAACCTTCCTAATGTGCAGTGTTAAATGATGACCCGGGATCCATAAATGCCTCCTTGTGTTTTTGTGGGCAAAATTCCAATTTTTTGTTTAAATCATATTTAGTTCATCTGTACACCATATGGAATGTTGCTTTGTATAAAACGCAACACTATTTTCGTGCTCATAAATGGAACTTCATCGTTTTGTGTAGACAAATTAAAGAAAAAACAACACAAGTGATTTTTTTTTATTATTTATGAGCTAGTGGACACACACTGAAAGGTAAAGAATGCGTCTCTTAAGGGCAAAATGTAGCCAAAATACAAATACGTCCAGACGCAATCAACCAATCAGGGCTATTAGACTTGACCATAACAGAAACAACAAATGCCGGTAAAGACAAAACATGCCACCAGTTCCCAGACTTAGATTAACAAAATTACTCGGAGAATAAAGAAGGAGAAACCATGATRTATGGTACTGAAACCCATATGAATAGTCTGAGGCTGTAAGGTTTGAGCTGTCCGACATCTGTGCAGCATCTGGTTGTGCAATGTCTAGCTTTTGTTTGTACAGTGGCAGCCTTGGCTTATGTTGTTCGGTTTCCATATTCCGTTATGATTCATTTAATTATGAAAAATTAGGAGGCCTGTAGAGAAAACTGGTTTCAAATTTCCAGACTTGTGTTAAGACTAAATATGCTGAGACTACCAGACAGTATGTTGAGACTACAAATGAGAATTACTTTGAATTCTTTTTTTGGGGGGGATCACTGATGTTTAGCTTTTTAGACTTTCATAGGCATACTGTATGTTGCTTCAAAAGATGCGATGGTGTACTATAGACTAGAGAATTGCCAGGTCCCAGATTGCACAGGTTCATGTCTGTGTGTGTGTTTGAGATTGACATACCCCGGCATTCACTCTTATCCTGGTATGTGCCTGTTGGACAGGTGGAAAGACACGCTCCATTGTAGCGGACATCTGAAGGATAGTGGCACGATATGCAGTCGTCTTCATTAGGCCCATCACAGGTTTCGCAATTTTTATGACAACGTTCACATTTCTTTTCTTCCAGCTTTGGAAAGTAGGCTTTAGGACAGTCATCCAAACACATACCATCATACAGGAAATAGTACTTTCTACAGTCTGTAAGAAAGAGAAAATGAAAGAACGAAAGAAAGATGGAAAKACTTGTATCTTATATTTTTTTAGATTTGGACCCACATGTCACCCCTGTGGCACCCCCGTTGTAAGTAAACTGCTAAATACACCAAAAAAAAATCATTCATTGATCTACAGTACTGTGCAAAAGTCTTTAGCCCGCCCTCATTTCTTTATATTTCACTTCCAAAGAGCCAGACCTTCTTGTCTTTTTAATGTGGTCTCAGGAATAGTCCAGGCTTCCTGAAGGACTTTTTTGGCTCGCATTTTTAGTCCAGTCCCTGTATCTGACCAGTTTCAGAGAAATGTTTTTTGTTTGTTAAACCACGAAGTGACCTATGAATCATTCAAACATAAAAGACATAGGGCACAAGACAGGGTACATCCTGGACACGGTGCCAATACATCACTGGGCATACACATACTCACACAATCATTCACACACCACAGCCAATTTGGGAATGCCAATCAACCTAACCTTTGGACTGTGGGAGGAAACTGGAGTACCCGGAGGAAACCCACCAAGCACAGGGAGAACATGCAAACTCTATGCACGCAGAGACGGGAATCAAACCTGGACCCTGGAGGTGCAAGGCGACTGGGCTTAATAAGAAGAAATTAGGGGGGCTAAAACGTACACACTACTATATGTACATTTTTTGACACAGTTTGTGGGGTACAGTACTAATAAGATGATTTACAGATAATGAACCAATGAATGKCCCCAGTATTTCTGGGGTAAATGTATCTCTTAGCTGCAGCTGCCTACTGTACATTCCAGGTGCAACATAGCAGAAGTCCTTACCACTGCATTCGCCTTTTATGTCACACTTGGTGCAGCCGTCAGGACACTGCTCACACACTTTGTCTCTGATGTAGTAGCCCTCGGGGCAATGGTCCACACAGGTGTGTCTATGCAGCAGGTACTGTGGCTCGCAGCTTAGACAATAATCAGCTTCTTTTTCACACGAGTCACATCGTTCAGCACAGCTAAGACAATCGCCACCTTCAGTGTAACCCCTGTAGAGATTTAAATCAAAGTGTGTCCTGGTTAGAAAAATGCCAGGGTTTCATTTAATTTAGTTGCCATGACACAGAATAATAAAACCTTTTAAAGATCASACTATGAAAAAGAACACAAATGAAAAATTTAATGAATTTCATGTCTATCTAACTACTGTATGTAGCTCCTAAGTGGCACAACAGAAACATGTTCACCTAACCCTCCAGGAATCGGGTCATGCTAYAGCCATCTGAAGCAAAAAGCGCTTGGAGAGCAGAGTGGCCGCGCTCTTGCTTCCTAACGGTGTGTAAGCAGCAGTTTGAAAAAAAAATTGGTGGCATTAGGTGTGTCAGTGGAAGCACGTGTTTGTCTACACCATCCCTAGTTGGTAGCTGTAGGTGATACGGGAATGCCCTAATAAGGAAAGTGGGACCTGGAAACAGCTAAATTATTATTTAGATAGATAGATAGATAGGTAGCTGTAGGTGATACGGGAATGCCCTAATAAGGAAAGTGGGACCTGGAAACAGCTAAATTATTATTTAGATAGATAGACAGATAGACAGATAGATAGACAGACAGACAGAGAAAAACTATGCATACTTTTTACACTTGGCAACACATAATCCATTCTGTAGGTAGAAGTTTTGTCTGCACTTGAGGCAATGTTGGGCGTCATGGCACGCGGCACATTGTGGTGAGCAGTCCTCGCAGTGCCCACTTGTCTTGTTCCCAAAAGCACCCACAGGGCAGGATGATGCACATATACTTTCACTTAGAAACATACCTATCGATACATATACATGGATATCAGTATTTCTCATATCTGAAAAATTTCATCAAAAAAAATGAAAAGATAATACAGAAGCACTGAACATTCAGAACACTCACCATCAATGCAGGTATTACATTCGTCTGCCCTCGGGCCCCAGCACAGCTTACAGGTAGAATGACACTGCTCACATTCTCCCTCTTCTATACATCACACACACGCACACATACATACATATAGAGTACACACACACATCGACAGAGGTTGAGAGGAGACAGAAGGCACTTACACAGCAAGCAGTAATTTTAAGATGAGCCAAATGTATGATTTACTATCTTCARGATGAGGCACATTATAAGCAGATGCTAATTATAGCAGCCTGGGACTTGTGGAAAAGCACCAGCATAAGCATATTTCCATGGTTCGTACTGTATATTTATCTTAATAAAATCTTTTAGAAATACGATTAAAACATTTCTCAGTTTGACTACTTTTAGAGAATATCACTTGAATCAAACCAAATGAATCATATTTTCCATACTGATTTGTTTCCTCATATATAACATGGTTTAAAGTAAATATAAGGTTTGTTCAAGTCAAACCGGATCCATCGATTTTTGGTTCCACTCGCTGAATGTACATGGAAATTACTGTTTTACTGTAGCGTCTCATCACCGTACTGCACTTGAAGTCTTCTGTAAATGTCAACCGGTTTTACGCCTTCACAAAAAAGTTCATCACGAGTCCCGGTTTGACTTGAACGGCCCTCGTGGAATGTTTTACAGGAAACGTCACCAGCTACATGAATACGTCAGTTTACCGTTAAGAAAATGTAACGGGTCACAATGGACCGCTTCGTTCAGGCTGACACACTGGCCCTCCACCAAACGCGTGTCATCTTCACAAGAGTCGCAGTCATCATAGAATGGCCCGCCACACGAGCGGCATTCGTGGTGGCATGGCTCGCACTCGTGTGTTGAGTCTTCATAAAAACCCTCTTCACACTCCTTCACACACATGCCATCTAGACATGAAAAACATTTGCTTTCAGGCACAGTCATAATTAAGGACTTGCACAATCATGCCTAGTACTGTAAATACAAATGTAGATATAATTTTCAACTGTTTTACTATACACCGTTTTCTTTAGTATTTCCATAGAGGAACTGTAAAAAAAAACAGAGCACCCTACGAAAGAACAAGTTTCTTTCATTCTATATTACACTTCTTCTTCCAGCTGGAATTCAGATGAGAGAAGGTGTGAAGGGCTGGTAGCAGCATGTCTGTCCTCACCTAGCGTCTACAGTACGTAAACCTTAATTTTTCTGCCCTTAGGCAAACACYCATCACACCCACACACGTCATCATCATCAGACAAAAGACGCACATCCTGACAGACTCTCAACAGCAATCGGATACAACTTAAAGGGAAAAATCCACGACAAACTAATTGCATAGAAATCTTTGTAATTAATGATTCTTTTGTGTGGCAATTCGTATATCGCCACACTAACTCCAAAATCAAWTTTTTTTTAAATTTAGAAGTGTTTGAAAAGATGGAAGATGAAAAGTGTTGATGTTTCTATATAATCCTGCAGGTGGCACACACTAAACTATTCATACAGCACAGCATTCTGTGCGGTAGAACCTAATTATTTGTTAAGTTTGTTTGGAATTGTAACAAAATCTGAAAAAAATTATATCAAATCGGAATGTTTATAAAATAGTGATACCGTACGTATAAAATCGCAATACTACAGTATGAATCGACATGTAGATATTCGTATCGGGTGGCCCCTAATGATTCCCATCCCTTATAATTAACCCTTGACCTTCAACTGTATGAAATTTTTACATTYGGAAATCATTTTTCTTTTCCTTTTATTAATCAACATGTTGGTAGATCTSKTTAACATCTTCCAACATTATCCACAATGCTGCCTGACTACCTATTCATAGTGCTGAGTGTCAGATTTAGGACATGTCTCTGGCTAAATGCACCAATCGTTTAGTCTGTCCAAATCTCTCATCTCCTCGTGTGTACACTTTCCTAGACAATATATTCCACTTTCTTGGTAATACCACCTACATCATTACACTTACTGTCTAATCTCATCTCGTCTCATCCCTTGAGTCGATAAAGATTCTCATTCACCCAAGTAAAGACTTATGTCAATGGCTTGCTATTCATCCAAGTAGCTTCTTCAATCTAAGAAAGGTTGGTCAGAGTAGCTCATTGGTTAAGGCATTGGACTTGTGATCAGGTTCAAACGCTACCACCAAGTTGCCACTGGTAGGCCCTTGAGTAAGGCCCTTAACCCTCAAATGCTCAGCWGTAGAGATAAAAATGTAAGTCGCTCTGGATAAGGGCGTCTGTCAAATACTGTAATTTAAATGTTAATGTAAATCTCCATGAGCCATTTCTAACCTGAACCAGCCAACTAACCTTTCTCAGACCGAAATAGCTACTTGGTTGAGTAAAGCAACCTTTTAAACCATCGAAAGAAATCCAGTTGACATGACTCTACTTCCAGACTCATCACTTGAGACGACTTGCTTAGCTGAGTTTCTGGCATGACCTCATCATATAACTGTTCCGCTGCCAAATGATTTCTCTCCACTATTTCTACAATGGAACTTTTAAAACACCTCAAATACCATGAACAAATCAGTGGAATCTCTCTTTAAAGCACATTCATTCAGATCTGTCTCATACAGATGTTATTCTTTGGCACCTGAGAGTAAGAAGCCATCTTCACAGAGGTAACACTGGGCCTCATCACAGTTGACACAGTTATCATCACATGGACTGCACACCATATAGGTGTCATCTCCATATGTTTTCTCAGGGCAAATCTTATGGCAACTTGTCCTCAATCTAATGAAAACAAATTAACCTGTAAAGATATTGAACATCACATTTAAAATGACCATTGGGGGAAAAAAAAAAAAACTCATATAACTTACTTGTAATATCCTTTTAGACAGGACATGCAGTGTGCTGGGCGTGCTGACAAACAAAGGAGAAGAAAAGAATTAGTCTGTTAATTGACTGAGTTTCATGAGTAGAAACAGAAAGAAATCCACAGTGTATTAGATCATAGCTGGACGCCCAACATGCCAATCAATCACAGAATATGAAATGTGGCTGTGAGGTTTTAGATTGCCTTCAGTAAAACAACTCAGGTAAAAAAAAATGAACCAGCCATTAGCTGTCTTGTTCTCTGTGTACCAACAGGGGGCATGCCAACATTGCCCTTCATTGGAGATGCGATTAGATCCACTTACTCACTGGTTAATTTAATCAGACAGTCGTGAAGTAACTCTGCTCCAGGGCAGATGGATCCAAACTAAGCAACAATTTCCTTCGTTCAAGACCAAGGCCAATACATACTTTATCTAATTGAGGCAAGAATGCAAGGCACCAAGGAAACTGTAGGCCTTTAGGGCACATAGACTATTTGGACTGGATTATGACATGGCTGGATGATTTGTTTAAAGGCAAGTTTGCTCACACAGCATTAACATGAATGACTAGCTAATGTGCCAGTCAACATTTCACGCCTGCTGCCTCTAGGAAATTTAATAATTGGTAGACAGGTCAGTAGTAGTGTTTTTTTTTCTAAATCAGTCTACGTATAAAGATGAACCAATTTAGGCTGAAAATTCACCAACTGATCCCAGATCAGTTTTGACGACCTCAACCCACTAAGAAAACCCACTAAAAAAAAGCCCCCAGGACCAAGAGAGAAAATGAGAAACTCAAGGAGCATTTCTTATCATCCACTCTTTAATCTGATCCAGTTGGCCCGTATTCAATTACATACTTATCTCAAAGAAAAGAGCGTGCATCTGCAACTTTGATGACACACGCGACATGGTGTGACATCGTTTCATCTTTGCCATCAATTCAGCTCCAGGTTTAAATGGATTGAAAAGAGTTAGTAAGAAATGCAGCGGGATATGTGTTTCATCTTCTTATGCTTGTCTCACACACACACACAACTTTTTCTTTGAGCATAAATGTATTCATGTTCTGTGACTGATAAGTTAGTCAAGAATAGCTAAAACAGGCAAGTGCAAATTTGGGAAAGGTTTTATTAAGACCATTTTTATTACAGTGTCCTTTATTGGTATGAATTTATTTTGCCTCTCTATTCAGAATTCAACAGGCTACACAATCAGGCTTTACTGCTCAGAATATCAGACAATGGCGAAAGGCATGTCCGCATGATGCAATGAAGCATTGCATTTGTCACCATATATAGGTTATCTTGACAAAACTGAAAAATAACACTGCAATACCCACCACTGAGGCACTTTTGACAGCCTTCTTCACAAGTAGCACAATCTTCGTGAGCTGCATCATCCCCCTTACCTGTATACAGCATACAACATGGTTAATAAGAATATACTGAAAGAGATAGATAGACAGATACTTTATTGATCCCCCCAAAAAATGCAAGAATATATATAGRAAGGAAATATAAAGTACAACACACTGTGCATCATACACTATATTATACAAATATAAATATGGCTTTATTTAGTGTATTTCTAAAACAGACATCAATTATTGATAGCTAAGTTTTAATCAACAATAAATGCTAGCTTAAATTTGAGCTTGTAACCCTAAAAGCAGCCATTTCAGTGCTAGTTATACAAAATAAGGATCTCATTACCCATTATAAAACAGAATATATGTGAGTGTGTATGTCTGTGTGAACATTAGCATGTACCAGAGAATCTCTGGAGAAAAAGAAAAAAAGATTGAAGACGGGAATGTTCGTGTATGTATGTGTGACGCGGATAGTGTATAGTGGCGTCTGTTGCTAAACCCTCGGGCCACAGGAGAGGATCCGTTTATACATGTCTGCCACTAATGATAAGAATTTGAGTTCCAACACAGTCTGTCTCACTTTTGTTAAGTATCTCAGTCAAACTCTTTCCATATCTCTCTCTGAATGTGTTAAGCWGATCTGATTAGATCAACTACAGTGCATGTTGTGACCAGCTGAGACAACCTCAGTACTGATTCAGGCTGATATGCGGTGATGGAAAGAGGGGTGTGAAATGAGAGGCTTAAAATTCTTGCCTTCAACATGTAAATTGACTAATGTACTTTCCTAGTGACCTATATTTTAGACTTACAATTGAAAGATTTTCTGACTTTATTGGCARAGATGGGTGTATTATAAAAGTTATTTACTTGCCACTAAATATGTGCACAAACTTTGCCCCAAAGAACATGGTGTGTCTGCTTTGATTTTTTATGTTCTAAGTTTTATAGCTCGGAATCACAGAACCATCAAAGAGAATTCTAGCATCTTGATTTTTTAAGGCCAGAAACTGCACCATTAAAGGGCTTTTTAATACTTATTTATATAAGAATCAACCTTAACATAATAAAATAAAAATATAGGATACAACTTATTTATAGATGCAAGAAAAAATGCATACATACATACGCATGCAATTAAATATGCATGAATTTGCATAACACATACACATCCATATACTATCTATCTATCTATCTACAGCATCTATCAGCCTATCTGTCTCTCCGTCTGTCAAACTGTCTGTCTGTCTGTCTGTCCGAATCCTTTGGGTGCTGTGAGTTGAAGGGTGGGTCATCCATGGAGCAGACTTATTTGCCTGATGCATCTCATGAATACTTGATCAGATTGAAATCTGGGAATTTGGTGGCCAGATCAACAAACTTGAACTCTATGCCTGCTCAGCCCCATATGCAGCAAGCTGTGGTGCAATAAGTGTTCTGACGCTCTTCTATTCTAGAGCCAGCCAGACATTTTTGTTTGTGCAACATGGCTTTTCTGATGTTTATATACATTTTGTAACAAAGTTTTATGCATATATATTTTCATGTTGAAGTGTGTATGCATTTCTGGATCCCTCTGCATGTATATGTATATTATGTATAGCCAGACACTAGCACTGTTTCTGAGGGATCTTACTCCATTTCTCTCAATGGCTTCTAGTAAGATTCTTGGGTTGGCGTGCTGCAACTGCTTTTTTTTCAAATACCATTTGATAGAGATATTCCATTTGATCCAACTCAGGTGACTCTAGAACCCAGCATGACATCTGAAACTAAGCCTTGGTGGACTTTGAAGTATCATTGTCCTGTTGGAATGTCCAATGATGCCGAAGTTTCAGCTTTCTCACAGATGGCATGACGTATTTTTCAAGGATTTCCTTGAAAATCCTTGAAGATTGATTAAATCCATCTTGCCCTCTACASGCTGCAGACTTCCAGTGCCAGAGGATGCAAAGCAGCCCTAGAGCATCACCAAGTCACCTCGATTCTTCACTGTAGGCAGGGTATACTTTTCTGCATAGACTTCATTCTTTCTCCTTCAAACATACCACTKTTTCAGAGGCCCAAAAAGTTAAATATTCTTTTCTTAGAAAACAATTAAAGAACTTCTGTTTTTTGAGATTGTTTTTAGCATATTGGAGCTGGCATTTTTTGTGTATTAGGGTCAGTAGCATGGTACATCTTGGGGTGTGAACATCAGATCAAAGACCTTCAGTGTTCAGTATGCAGCTTATAGTGCACAGTGAAACATCAGTCCCTGCTGCCACCAATTCTTTCTGTAGGTCCTTGTCCTTATTTATGCAAAGCAATGATCTCATCTCTTAACTTTCTGGACAACTCTCTTGACTTCGCCATTTCTGACATGCAGTCAAACATCTCYGTCAACAAACCTAGAAAACTGAGGGATTTGATGTGTTTTAAATMAAGTACACACATCTAATTAGTTGCATCTTATATGCTCAAGACAAMACCTGATTTACAAAAGTAGTGCTATAATGAGGAATTTTATTCAGGGTGTTGAATAATTCTGAAAATGTAGTAGTCATTAAAAGGGGCTACTTGTGTTGAATTTAGAGAAACCATTTGTTATGCGTTTGTATGGCCATTTGACTTTTAGCCACAAGTGCAATAGTGGGGTCAGGCACTAATGTCAAGTAAGGAACTCTGGGATGTCGTCATTCTAATTCATCCCATAAGTGTTCTCTGGGATTGAGGTCAGGGCCCTGTTCATGTCATTCAAGTTCTTCCTTGGCAAACCATGTCATTATGAATCTTGCTTAGTGCGCAGGAGCATTGTCACACTGGAACAGGTTTGGACCTCTTAGTTCCAGTCAAGGGAAATTATAATGCTACAACATACAAAGTAATTTTTATAAAGCTGAGTGCTTTAAACTTTACAGAACATCTGAGGAAGACCCAGTAATGGCCAGAAATCTTTAGGGGTATGGTGTTTTTTTCATTTTGATAAAACGGTCAGTACACAAATTCAGCAAACATGAGATTCCCAGAATGAATCTTTCAGCATAACTTGTTTCAGCAAAATTATAATGAAACTATAATGAAATGATAATGAAATACTGATACACTGACTACATCCAATTATGATATAAAATGATTGTTTGATAAGTTGATGATAAGTTGATACAATGATGGGAATCCCAAACAAAACCATCTACGCTGTTACAGTTATTATATTTATATAATTCTTATAGTTATTAGTCGGTCTTTTTCAACATGGCTGCAAAACATGAGGAGGTAACATTATTTGTGATGGGTGTATTCAAATGTAGAGAAGCATTTTAAAATGTTTTTTTTTTACACTACTGTACTTCTGTCTGTGATTTCATTTTAAACATTGTTGGTCCATTATGTTTYGATGTATTAATGTTATTGATAGCAACTCTGAGGGTGTGAACAYTCATTGTTTTTGCCTTAGCTTTGTTTGGCATTATATGCTTTGGATAATTAACTCGTCCATATTAATTCTCGCTAAAGAGGATGAAGAGAAGGCAAAAGATATCCTGTGGTGAGAAAGAGGAAGCAGAACTTTCTAGAAGTTGGGAAACTGACCCCTTTCGCACTCCAGCTTGATGCACACACCGTCCTTGGAGTAGAATGAAGAGGTGCAATGAACACAGTGCGCCGCGCTTGTGCAGATTCTGCAGTTTGCAGCGCAGGGCTCGCATGTGCTTTTCTCCGAGTGGTAGTGTGACTGTGGACAGCTTTCCACACACTCACTACCAAACAGGTAGCGTTCCACCTCAAAGTTATCTGTCCCCAATTACACACAAATGAAATGGAAATGAAACAACAGTGTAAACATATTACATTACATATACATAATGCATGTTAAAATGCATTTTYCTGTATCATGTTCAATTAGTACCRTGACACCAGCTAATGTAGCTAGCAGGTTGCACATTTTTCTTACATCATTCCTGAAGTAAGGGAAAAGGTTTCAAAAAGTAATTTTTCCATTCCTCAGGTAAATTAGCACTTCCCATTCTTGAAGTACGTTTTCCTTTTATTCCTGAAGTAAATTTATACTTTCTGTTCCTGTAGTAAAATTCCTTTCCTGAGGTAAATTAGCACTTGCTATTCCTGAAGTGAGTATAGCATTCCTGAGGTAAGTTACAGCTTTCTATTCTTGTATTTAATTTTCCATTCCTGAGGTAAAAGCAGCACTTTCTATTTCTGTATTAAGGTTTTCATTCACTTCTGAGGAATCTTAGCACTTTCTATTCCTGATGTGTGTTATCCATTTATTCCTGATGAAAATAAACAGTTTCTATAATTTTAGTATGTTTTCCATCCAATCCTGAGGTACTTTAAGTTAGTGCTTTCTATGAATGTTTTAAGGTTTTTATTGATTTCTGAGGTATATTAGCACTTTCTGTTCCTGCAGTAAGTTTGCATTTCAGAGGGAAGTTAGCACTTTCAGTTCCTGAAATAAATTTTCCATTCCAGAGAGGCGGACCAGCGCTTTTAATCCCTGAAGTTAGTATTTAATTCAATCCTGAAGTAATTTTACACTCCCTGTGAAGTAATTTTACACTCCCTATTCCTGTAATTCTTTATTTTGAACTTTGAAAGTTTAATTCCTATAGTTAGTTTTTCATTTCTATGGATTGAATAAGTGCATTTTATTTCTGAAGTAACTTCTCTATCCTTGAGGTAAGCTAGCACTTTTTTATTTCTGCTGTACATTAGCACTCTTTGTTCTGGTAGAACTTTCCTAAAATTTACATTTTCTATTAAAAAATTTTAATTTCCTTCCCTGATGAAAGTTTTCCAATCGTGAGTTAAGCTACTGCTTTCTATTCCTGAAGTAAAAATACACTTTGCATTCCTGTACTACTGCAGGTTTTACCTTTCTGAGGTAACTTAATGCTTTCAGTTCCTGAAGTAACTTTTCAAATTAAAATGAGCAAGTTCCAGTAGTAAGTTTTTCCACTCCTGAGGGGTAAATTAGTGCATTTTATTTCTGAAGTAACTTTTCCCCATCTCTGAGGTAAATTAGTACTTTCTATTCCTTAATTAAGCGTTTAATTCATTTCTGAGGTAGATTAAAATTTTTTATACTTGTAGTAAATTTTCCACTCCTGAGGTAAATTAGTTTCGTTGCACTAGCACTTTTTATCCCGAACGCTTCTCATAACGGACTGACAGCCAGCTTTATATTATATTAATGAAGATATCCCCAGTTTCTCTGTTATTGTTCTACACAACTCTGTTACAGTTTACATGTAATTTACAAAATTTGTGTAAATGTATCATTTGCTGGTGGTTGATGAAAAAGGCAGCTATCCAGCTAACCATGAAAACATCTTCAGGAAACTTTTCCCAAAAAAACATTAAGCAGGTATAGTTATATAGTATCATTACAAAATTATATTTATTTTATTTTTCTTTGTAGGTATTTTAGATTATTTTGTATGATCATTCGAGGTAGAAAAAGGTAGGCATGTCTGGTAACTCTTTAAATAACACAACCACTGTCCACTTTATTAAGAATAGCTGCACATTTATGCTGTAATCAGCATCATATAACGGACACAGTCTACTGTACACCCAATGGTACGGAAAAAAAAAAGAAAAAAAAAACAATAACAAGTCATTTGTCAAGATTCAGTGAGCAGAAACATTCATAAAGAAGGTCAGAAGAGGACAGGCAGAGCTTCAAAAGTAATAATCATAGTGTAAAGTATCCCAGAAAAAAACTTGACTGACTGGCTGCAGCAGAAGACCACATCAGCTTCCACTCATATCAACTAAGAACAGGACAATAAGGTAACTTTTGGGTAACTTGTCATTTTTCTAATCTTCAACTGCAGTTTTMATTCATTTTTGCGTTTGCAAAATTAAAGCCTATATAAAAAGCATACATTCTATACATACAGTATATACAGTATGTAAAGGAATATATACTGCTCAAAAATCCCCGGTTTGACTTTAGCCGTAAATACGTTCAAGGGATGGTCACTTCAAACTGGGACTAAGTGTTCCCTTAATTTTTTTGAGCAGCATAATGTAGTTTAAACAACAATGACATTTTTGGATACAATATGGGATATGCGATTTGTGGTTAGTCCTTGGTATACTAGCTGTCTGTGTGTATTTTTGCATTATTAGATTTTATTAAAACTACCTTTGCTGCAGCTGGTGCATTTGTCAGGACCCTCATCAGTACACTCATGACATGTATGATGGCAGCGATGACATTGCCCATCCTTTTGGTACTTTCCAGACTCACACTGTATTACACATTGTCCATCATCAAGGAACCTGCAGAGGAAMGAAACAAGCTAGCAGTTACCTTGGCATTTTCTATATTGCGTAAAATCTCAACAGTAAATTGAACATGTAGGACAATTTATGCAACCAGTGCACATGTCCACTCACATGAATATTATTACGAGGAGTGCAAAAGCTCTTCTTTTTAAAATTAACAATTGACTTACCTAGTCAACATGCAGCTCACGCAGTGCTTGCTCGTTGGTCCGTTACACTTATAGCAAGTAATATCACAAGGAGAATATTGCTTATGATCATCCACATAATAACCTTGGTTAGGGGGGGGGGACAAAATAGAGGTTGTTGTTTAAAATGTAGCCTTCTAAAAATAAGTAGTCACTATAGSAGGTACTGAATAATACACACATCAGCGCTTGAATAACTCTGACAAACTAATGTGATGTAGTGGCAAATATCATAGAAAACTTGCCCAACAGGTATAGAACAGAAAATAAAAGTAAAAATATGACAATGAGCTTACCTTAGTTTTACAAGTTCTTACGTCCAAAAGGTTTACAAGCATTTGATAAACATTGAATATTTAAAGCACCTATTGAGTCAAGAAATTTATATATAATTTCACATGAGCATGAGTGCTGTGTTAAGTAACTAACATTTCAGAAATAATATGGCCAGTTTTGTTCATTTCTGCTCCGCCAATGAAATACATTCCACGGCTTGATAGTGTTGTGTGTTGCAATGCCAAAGCACAGATAGCCCATGATGATTTTAGTAATGGTTCTAGTGTATATAACTACTATTAGATTTGGTATTTTAGTAATACAAAGAGTGAAATGTACCAGTGTTGTTATACTTAAGTATCAGCACTCTTTCAAATGCTGCTTGTCCAATTAAATTAGTGAAGAGGAAATAACTGTTGTATAATTAGATTGATGTTTCAGATACACATATACATTAAAAACTTTTGGTGCATGCAAGCCCTGCAACATACTTACATGGTTCAGTACCATTCAGTTAAACCACACCCAAACTTTAAGGTTAATGTCATAGTTTAGGGATAGGCACATATAAAACAAGCATTTTCTCTTAATTTTATCAAATCTAAACTATCGAAACAATTTACTCTAAAGTCTGATGTCTTGATTATGGTTWATAAGCAAAAAGCTAAAACCGGAATGCATTTTATAGCTCTCTAAGCTGATAGAGTTACACAGACTATGTTCAGACAGCAGAGCAGATTTTTTCTTTTAATAAATCGGACATACAGACTATATGTTTGCATACAGATAACCAAGAGCGTGTAATCGGTTTCAAGTATAGTCAGATTTATGCACAGATCCATATCGGCTGGGGGAGTAGTGTTTAATTTATAGAATATGTTATTAAAATACTGAAATTTACTTTAGAAATAGAAATTAGTAGACTACACCAAGAAAAAAAATGGCACTTTAGGAGTGGCATGTGTTGTTTCCGCTGCTGCTTTCACCTGGGCACTACGGATATTCAGGGTTTTTCCCAGTGACATCACTTTTTCTCTTTTATCTAATTTCATCTAGCTGTCTGGACATAGTTACAAACTGCCATAGCACTAAATGTCTGCCTCTAGCAACATACACTGAAAAATGCGCTGCATTTTCATTCACAAATGTTTTTCAAAAAAAAAAAAAGAGAGAGGAAAAACCCACACAAAACATAGCTCTATTTATGTACTATGGGAACATTTGAAAGGATCCATCTGAGCATTAGTACAATGCTGTTGGTCCCTGAAGGAGACCAGACATTCAGCATAACCTTTGACCACTGACTGATGGATGTGCTTAAGGACAGCTGGGAGTTTTCCCATAAAAAGGGTTGGTGGGCTATTGGAGGCCGACCGAAGGCTTACGCTCCAATACACCCTATTGAATTCTGATGCTTCTGAACAGAACTCTTAGTGGTGACCCTGCCTGCCCCGAATTTGGCCTTACACAACACAAATTGTCAATCATTTGCTTTAAAAARCTAAAAACAAAACTTCAGTGTCATTCCCTGAAAGTGAAAGAATGTCTCTATTAAGAACCTGAATACAATTTCATATAATTCCTTTAAAAATCTTGACATTAAGAAAAAAGTATTTAGTGTACTATTATTTTAAATAATAGAGACTTTAATATTTAAATACTAAAATTCCTAATACCAAAAAGTGATATTCTTGAAAGGGGGGGGGATTACATACCCCCACACATGCCCTGTATAACTAAGGGAAACTCAGCAACACCGCACAAAAAAATGTTCCTGGCTACRTATACAGTACCGTACTGTGCATTTCTTCATATTAAATGTATTTAAATGACATAGATTCAATTAAGGAAACAAATGCTTTACCACGACAGGCTACAAAGTGCCTAAATATACAATTAAAAAATTGGTTAGTTATGCAACAACCTCAGCAGCAACCTCATTTCCCCTCTTGTCTGTTCCAACYACTCGGCATCTCCAGTATACTAAATGCTGGCTTGATCATGTCATCATCTGCACCAGTTTCTCACCATCTCAAGTTAGATGTATTTATGCATGAATTAATCAAACAAACTAAACCATTCAACTGAAAACCCAGGGACAGGACTGAAAATGAGAACCAGAAAGTCTTTCAGGAAACCTGAAAAGCTATTACTCAAGACTATTTTAAAAAATGGTTCCTAGAGAGCAAAATATGAAGAAATGATGGAAAGACCATTGGCAGATAATACAACTAAAACAGACGCTGGCCAAACTGATGTGGTTATGAAAGTCAAACTGTAAATACAGTTACATAAAAATGTACTTACTTTGATGGATTTCCAAATAAAATAAGAAGCTTCAAGCCAACATYATAGTAATAATAAGAAGAACCAAACTGGTCTTGATAGAATATTTTCTACTCATTCTATMTTTATTACACAAACTTTATGTTTGTGTGAATTTTTTTTAAAATAACAATGCTTGAACCTACTTGATCACACAAAATTAGTTTACTACGCAAGCCCTATCTGATAAAGCAGAGATCATGCTTAAAGGGGGGGGGGCGGGGGTGGGACAAGAAATATAAAAAGGTTTTAAATAGTTCAAGCGATGTGGTAGTGCAAATATTCTGCCTTTTTTTAAATCTGTTCTTATTATGCGGATAGCTTTGTGTTGCCCCAACACAAATAACTAGGCATTCTCTCGCTCAAGCTGTGAATTGTTCCCTTCAAAACAAAGAAAACCTTTTGTGAGGAAACAAGAGAACCAATGCATTCCCGCACAACCAGCAACCCCCCCTCCGCCCCCCCCCAACATTTTTACTACTGCTAACATTTCCGACGACAGTCATAGCATTGCAGAAACGTATTTGAACATTACTATATAAAGAGCAAGGCAAAAATCATTTCTTCATCTACACGCACAGGTGTGTCCATTTTTTATTTTAAAATTCATTAATTAAAAGATCAGTAAACGGTCCCATCCACGTCCCTCTGTAAGGGCTCTTACAACAAATCCTCTTCTATATATTATTGAGGTTGTCTAGAAACAGAATTATAAAAATGTATTTAAAAAAAAAATAAGAATAAAAAAAAACCCTCCCCCAAGGACAGCAAAAGAAACTGGTGCATTTTAGGTTGAAAGTGATCAAAAACGTGTACATTGTCAAAACAAAAGAAGTGAGACATTTATACACATACAAGTTATGTAATGTTGCATGTAGTGTATCTGCAAAAATCTTCATGGTTATACCATTTTCTTGCCAGATGAATGCAAACATGAAAATACATGATTTCCCAGAACATCCCACCCATGTCCAAAAACCCCACCCAAAAAAAAACAAACAAAAAAAGGACTGTTWCAAATCTTTCTTTTTTTTTTAATATAAATAAAAGGTTACATCATCTCAAACCACTTGGCATCAAATGAATTAAAATCAATTATTCATAAATAAGACATAAAAATCTTCTAAGCACAAGTAAATCGATCAAATGCCTTACAGGAATAAAATACTCTACTCCATTTTGCCTAGTACAATTAGTAAACATATTCTCTGTATATTCAGACCTTTGAGAATTAAGGAGTTCCTCACTCCCAAGGGTTGTTCTGTAGCAGGGAATATATTCGGACCCGGTTTGTCACAGTGGATCCAGCATAACGTTGCCACAGGTTCGAAAACTGTGGTTTGTATAATACCACAAAATTTGTAACAATCCCATATAATTAGCATTAGTTATTTTGCCATAAACATCTTTCTTTAAAAAAAAATTATATAGAAGAATTGATTACGTGTTATACCCTTAAGCTACTTCTTTAAACCTAGTGTGAATAATGAGCTTTGCTGGAATGAGACTTTAACGTCATACTGTCTGTAGACATAAAACTAGTTTAAATGGGAGTTTTTTGTTGTTGGTAGTGGTGTTTTCTTTTATTTCTTTTTTTTAATTTATTAATAAGTCAATGATTCACAAAGAAAGCAGGACAGCGAAGTACACACTCCCCATATAAGACTGTTAGAACGCACTGGCATATCTCGTTAGGTCATACGTGGCCATCTTCAAATTGAATCATTCCATCTTTTCTGCCATTAATCACATCATCACAGACAACCTGAACATGCTGAACGTTCTGCTGAAATGAGGTTTAATTTCATAAAATAAAATAAAAATGGTTTGTAAAATGATTGGAAATAAAGAGTACGTGTGCATTAATTGGTTATTAAGTGGACGTTAATGTGACCTAGTAGAGGTAAAACAGGAAAAAGACTAGTTGATTGCTAAGCTATTTACCTTATAAGAACCAAGAGTCTTATAAAGGTTTTGTAAACAGTCTTGGATATTAAAAATGAAAATACTATTACTACATGCATATGTCAAGTCCAAGTAGAGCATGAACACAACACACGAACACACATGCACACGTGTGCACGCAGCGCACGCACACAGACACCCACACATACATACACACACACAGAGCCTGAGGCAACCTTTTTTTTAGATGCATTTACGATACTGGTTAAAACTATGCCACTTAAACCTAAGGACAAGTTTTTCCTGAACTGATCTTGCTTAAAAATTCTAGACTGTTAACTTTAGGCATTTCCTCCGCTCGTAGTTGTGTAGTTGAAGCGGAAAAACAATAAACGGCTTCAGTGATGGTTTCAAATTTATTTATAAAATGCACAAACTGGGCTTAAGTCATCTTTCATCATACTGTTAGAGGACAAAACAAAGAAACATCACTTAGTCAGTCAGTGTGCCTCTCTGATTTTATCTCTGGACCCAAAGGAGGGGGGAAAACAAAAAAACAAAAGAATAAAGGGGTACAAAATTTTGGCATCCATGCTTTGGTCACAAAATACTGAACCATATGATTTGTTGTTTATTGTTGATCCCAGTTGCAACACCCTGACAGATTCTTCCAAAACCATACACACATACACACACAGGTAAAGGTAGGTTTGTTGTAGTTCTGGCACCGAGAAACCTCTCAGCATAGTCCCGTATTAGAGGTTCTTGGTTGGAAATATAAATTAGCTGAACGTCAACGGCTAACGGGGCCGCTGGAGTTCCTTCAGCCGTTTAGAGAACATGTTCTACAGCAAAGCTGTTGCAGAACCTTCCTCTGGCACAGATTGTTCTTTTTCACCAATACACAGAAACTTCCCTCAGCCCATGATTCTTCATTTGCTTTCCACAGAGCAGGAAGAGGAGAGAAGAAAGAAAAAGTACAGCAGACGATTGGGCAGCGAACAGGAAGCGATGCAGATCAGGTGATCATGACAGGGAGCAGGAAACAGGTTTAGAATCCAGCAGACGGGTCGAAGTAACGGGCATCCGTGTATGATTTGGAATCCATCGAAAGATGCGGAAAAGAGATCATAGGAAGGAGAAGGAGAACACACATTAAGAAACTGATCAGCGATCATGGCAACATATCTGGGCATCATTTTTTTTTTTTTTTTACAGTGCATTCATGTGGATCAGGATTTATTGTGCATTTTACGTGTATTATATTTTCAGAAATATTGCATAATCTCTGATTCACTGTAAAACAATTTCAAGAAACCTTTTAGAATTATTACAAGGTGTCCCAAAAAAATTTACATCATTTCATAGTCTAACAACAGTCAATTCTCACTCCAATTATCTCAAATTTTAATTAGATTTGTAAAAACCAAGTACATGTAATGTTTTACTTTTTCTTTTAGTGATTATGACAATGTGCTGTTGAAAAGACTATATTGAAAAACTTATCGATTTATAGTTTATAAAATCTAGATCTGTTGGAATTTGGATTTTTCAATATGAAGTTTATTTAATCTCCTTTTCTTAGGACATGTAGTTACACGATTTTTGTGGGACACACTGTACTTTAGAAACCTACTTTAGAAATCAGTTTAGGATAATTTGTTCAGTAAATAAATTTCCCCACTGTATAAGAACAGAAATTTGATAAAAAAATTTAATAAAAAATAACTTTTAAGTTCATTGACATGCATTTAAAAAAATAAATAAATAAATAAATAAAAATCAGTGAATCAGACCTTCAGGATAATGAACATTGATTATAATCAAAGACTATAATTTTAGGTTCCTCGAATGCAATTACTAGCATCAAAGAGCAGCAAAACCTAACAAAAGCGGGAACATGTGTAACAGAAGAAGGAGGCTTCTGGAGATAAAACCCGAATGAATACGCAAGTTACTCACCATCTTTGCAGATAGTGCTGACGACACACACACCATTTTCGAGGTTATATCCGTTCACGCAGGCACTGCAGTTTCGATCTCCTGGACCTGTGCATGTGTAACATGTACGATCACACCTGGCAGAGAAACCAGAACAAATAAAATCAAACCTGAGAGAAATAAAGTTCCGGAACACCTTCAATTACTGGATAAAGTGTCTGCGTGTGCTTAGTACGGCTTGATGCGCTACTGACTTGCGGCAAGACTTCTGGACTTCTCCATTGTCTGCAGTTTTCTCTGCCATGTAGTATCCTGGGTTACAACTGGAAACACAACGCCACTCTTCGAGATAGTATCCCTCTGCACATTTAGTGCATGCCTCAATGCCAGTACCTGAGTACAAGACACGCTTATACCATCAATCACACATTCTCGTCTCATCTTCATAAACAAGTACTATAAATTCCCTCAAATAAAAAAAAAACATAATTAAAATTTTATGCTGTGCCACAAGGCCCAAGAAAAATTGTAGTTCGCAAAAGTGATGCTCTGAACTAATTCGCAGGACGTGATCCCTTTACAAACCTAAAAAACCAAACCCTTCCAAACATTGCCAGAATTCTAACTGAATGAATTTAATATGAAACGACGAGCAACGTATTAAAATAGTAGAACATGAAAACCGTAAGTACCTGCACATGTAGCACAAGCAGGATGGCAATGCTCGCATATCCGTTTGTGCCCGTTGTAGTACGTGCCAGCTTCACAGGTCAGCTGACACCTAGTGCCTTGTAGACTAGCAAAGAAAAATTTGAATAAAATCAGATATTAAGAAATAATTTTTAAAAAAGTTAGATCTCAGTATGCATAAAGGTGTTCGAGCGTAACCTCTTCTTGATCCAAGTACAAAACAGTCTAAATAAAATTCATTCCACACATATATATATATATATATATATATCAGCTTAATAAAGCATCCTGACAGCATCGACAAACTGCATTTCTTCAATTAGTTAATGCGGGTTCCTCTATTACCGTGTGTTTAAACATGGTATTGAATTTCAAAAAGGAGTACCAGCAGAAAACTCGCTGTATTTTAAATTTCAGGCTTGTCACCCATCTTTTAGACCTGCGGTAGTCTAAACAAGTCTGAAAAGTTAAACAAAGCAAGGCCTAAAGTCCAAACACGTGGGTGAAAAACCTTTACGGCAGATTCGGAGACATCACTTCTCAAACATATTTTTAAATTGGTCACAGAGCACAGCTGCTGTACATTAGGCAGGCTCCATGTGCCATAACCTGTTACTCTTTCCCTTCTCTTTTTTTTTTTTTTTTTCCAACTCTCTCTATTCTTCTCCTACTTCTATTGCTGGGCACATATGGTAAATCTAAAACACTCTCTAGATAATGTGCTTCAACATCTGAATATCAAATGCTGGCTGGACTGCACGTGTTGAAGGGGTTTCCGACCGCCTTCTTGAAATCGGCCCAGCATGTTCTTTTCTGTGAGCTTCTCTGACTTTCGCCACGCTAACCAGGTCCTACAGGTTTTTAAAAACACTAACAATATAGGGTGATGATGCAATCCAGTGGGGTGGCGTTTCCGGTAAGATTAAAGGACAAACCACTGCCCCAGTTTAAACTGGAAGGATAGACAAGGTACAACAGAAACTTTGTTCTATACACTGCCTGGCCAAGAAAAAAGCAGCACATTTTAAGATTTAAGCACACTATAAAAGAGATTCTTTATGCTGCCAGGASTCAATAATTGAGTCCCGGAATATGCCTGTTCCATCGGTGGGAAAAAAAACTGATGTACATTCAGGTCACCAGCTGACTTTACGTCATTGCCACATAATGTTTCGGAGCCTAGACCTGACCAAATGAAGCAACCCCAGATCACAATCCTACGAAGGCTTGTACACATGATGGGTGCCTCACTTCATGCCTTTCCCTTCTTACACTGATGCATCCATCGCTCTGGGATAGACCACATGACCTTTTTCAATTGCTTCATGAAGCCCGAAACCCAATAATTTGACCCTTCTGAAATGGCGACTTAGTGTTTTTTTGCCTAAACAGCTCAGTGGATAAGAGATCGTATTACTGATCAGAAGGACATATGTTCAAATCCCAGCAATGCAAGGTCGTCACTGATAGGCCTTAAACCCTCAAATATTCACATGTACAGTATAAATGAGGGAAATACAAGACGCTCGGGAGAATGCTAGCAGTGTTGATGCAAAATGAATGAAGAGGAATTACCTGAGCCCTGGCTTACATTCTGTGCAAACATTTGCCGAAGTACATTTCTTGCAGTTCTCGCTGCATTTACGGAACATACCGGCATCTGTAAGAGAAACCAAGGAGTCAAAGCTTCAATGCACCATAACAATGTCATGATTAAACCTGATCTGATGCTGACAAGTTCTATCACTGTGTCCAGAAGCCTGTGGTTTGGAAAGGAAGGAAAAAGTATACACTGGTTGCAAGTTATTGGCTGCATACCTACATTATTAAGCAATACACTGGAAAAGTAATGGGAACTTACCAGGATCCTGATAGTAGCCCTCGGGGCAGGCATAGAGGCATGTACTGGCTCCCTCTTTGAGGTAAAACCCTTGACGACAGGAGGTACATTGATCACTGCGACTACCAATGCAGGATTCGCAGAGAGGGGAACATTTCTTACAGCGCCTCTTATCGTCCCGGAAAAAGCCAGGGGGACACTCAGGCACACACATCCTGAGAGGGGGCGAGAGAGGTAGGAATGGAAAGAGAAGCAAGTAAGGGATAGCCATCAGAGACAGACAACTCAGCAGCTGACAGCCGTGAGGAAAAGCTTTCCATAAGAGACAAAAGGTCTGAGGCTGAGAAACTCATTGGCTGCAGATGTGTACTTCAAGTATGGCCCAGTATGCGTTCATACACCCACTTAAAATTCATTTCAAAGAAAACAGAAAATCAGCCACAAACACATACATGCGTCAGATGTTATTAGGGACATGTTGATACACAGTCATCGTTGTCGACATTTACCATTTGTTTTTTTCCCCCCATTTGTTAATGAAGTTTTTCACATTTTCTATTTGAATCAGTGAGCAATGCTGTACACATGCACCCAGCACCCATACGTTTTCCACAAACCCTAACATTCCATTAATAATCAGAATTAAAGTTTATCACGTAACGATCWCATGCGGAACTGTCCGAATCAGAACGAAATTTCGATCGGAATCAAAGGGGTGGTGTATACGTTTGATAATCCATTCAATAGGTACATAGTTTTGTGTGAAAGTTAGTACTGCCTCTTTTAATTCTAATGTTTTTGTGTATCATAAATCATCTGACCGTAGCAGGTCTCTCAGTATTAGGCAAATACAACAAAATAAAGCTGAAAAAATGTAGAAAAGAGCATGTTGGCAATACTAAGTACCCCTTTACAGGATTTAAGAGGGTAAGTTACAACCAGGTGCTGCTGATGATCAGTTAATCAAGGGCAGATCATCACCTCTATAAAAGCAGATGTGTCGTCAGTTTACTGGTCTAAAGCATTCAGCTGTGTGTTAACAAAATGCCAAGAAGGAACGACATAATTACGTCTCTAAGACGATTGCTTATTACTGAACATTGATCCGGAAAGAGTTACAAAATAATTTCCAAACAATTAGAAGCTCAACATTTTACAGTGAGAAAGATTATTCAGTGGAAAGCATTTCAAGGCAGTTGCCAAACTTCCCTGGAGTGGACGTCCCAGAGTCAGACTAGGCAATGCTCAGGGACATACAAAATAACCCAACACCTACATCTCAGATTCCTCATTGAGCATGTTAAATGTTAAAGTCCATGACAGTACAATTAGAAGACGACTGAACAAGTACGGTTTGTTTGAAAGGGTTGTAATTAAAAAGTCTGGAACAAGACTTCTCATTTGTCCATAGGACATTGTWCCAGAACAAAGTAGAGTTTCCTTTCTTTTTTTTCTGGCCTTAAGACCAGGCGTCGTATTTGTCAAAAAACAAACATCATTTCAGCAAAATCACCTCATACCCACTATCAAGCACAACAATTGAGGGGTCATGATTTGGGATTGTTTTTACAGCCACAGGATGTGTACCATGCAGTCACTGAGTCGACCATGGACACCTCTGTAAAGCAGAGCATTCTACAGCCAACAAGGAGGCCATCTGTTAGACAGCTAAAGCTTGTGTAAAATTAGTTCATGCAACATGACAGTGATTTGAAGCCACCAGCAAATCTACATCAGAATGGTCAAAACATAAAGAAAACATTTTGGAATGGCCTAGTCAAAGTCCAGACCTCAACCCAACTGAAATGCAGAGGCAGGACGTTAAGAGAGCTGTGCATAAGCGAATGCCCAAAAACCTCAAGGAACTGAAGCGAATGGGCCAAAATTCCTCCACCATGACATAAGAGGCTGATAAAGTCATACAGAAAACGATTACTTTTTACTATTTTTGCTGCTAAAGGTGGATCTGCAAGCTGTTGAATCGGGGTGCTTAGTATTGCCTACACCGTTTAAAAAAAATAATAAAAATTGCCTCCATTTTATTAAATAAATACTGCTGCAGTTTAAAAAAAAATTTTAAAAAGAGAGAGAGAGAGAGAGAGAGAGAGAGAGACCTGCTACAATCAGATAATTATTGTTTTCTACACAAAACCACACATTTAAAAGGGCAAATACTAAGAATCTTGCTGAGTGTGCTTACTAGAAAAACATCTAATTGTCAATATCAATAATGAGTGGCGTTATAAATTATAAACCACATTTATAAAGAACATTCATTTTCAGAATATTGTTACCCTGATTTTTCACGCCACCAGAGAATACATTATAGTGTCAATATCCATGTACCTGGTGTTGTTTTTAAACTTGAGGAAGTAGTGCAGGCAGTTGATGCACTGATGGGGTCCGGGGCCCTCGCAGCCGTTTTCGCTGCACTCCGGGTCACAGGTGCCTTACAAGAGATGACAGATTTCTATGATCAAAGAATGGGACTCTGCTTTGAGTGGGCAGAGTGCATTACTCAAAAAAAAACCTTGGCAACCTTCCCAATGTTGGTGCTGACCGAGGCCGACTTACCCGCATACTCCTCGCCATACTCATCCTCAACTGGAGACTCCTCCACAGAGCGAGGCTTGTCACTACGGGAGGAATACGGGTGCACCGAGGTACCATAAAGCACCAACGACCACTCCTTCAGTTTGCCTTTGACCATGCGAGTGAGAAAGGAGGATTAATTGTGCAGGAAGTGTCGTATATTTTTCCAGTTTTATAGAAAAGGCGAGAGTGTAACTACCTGGAGCTTTCTGACTTCGGACTTGTGAAGGCGAGTCATAGACCTCGAGAATCCAGTCTCCAGCGGCTTTCTCTCCCCAGCAGTGAGTAGTCATGAACTCCCAGTTCTTAAAGCCCTCCATGGAGTGGTCAAACAGTCTGAAAGTCATACAACAGTGAACAACCAAATCAGGCCATTCTTTTGCTTTTAAGCTTACATTCATATGAAACTGCCCAAACTGCAATTTTACCTGTTGGCAAGGAGCTGCGACTTTGTCCCTGATGGTGACGTCAAATTAATCGACAAGTCTCCTCGTCGTGGGTGGGTTATGGTGATGCGTACAACCACGTGTTCCAAATAAATGACATGGTGATTCGCATTATCCGTGCAGCCCGTTGCCTTGTAAACAGAGCGAACAACATGCTCTGGGCGAATTGTCCTTTAGAAGGAAGCGCGCACACACACACAAAAAAAAAAAAACATTGGCTTTGCAATGGAAACATAAACCTGGGCGTTGTAGATATAAAACGGAAGACGTGAGAAAGGAAAAACTCATATAGACAAGTATTGTCATGTTGATGAGTCATGTAATGATGCGGTGATGAAAACTACCTTATTTGCCTATCTGCGTTTTCCACACATATATGCTGTTGGGGAACTTGTTTCCATCTCTCAGCTTCTTTGACCATGGCCTCCGCATCCATGAGCCCAAAACCATATAGATGACTTACTGTAGGTGTATGTAACAAACAAACAACAACAAACGGTGACATGAAGGACCTCGTTACAATGCAAATCGTATAAATGTGTTCGTTCATGATTAAAGGACCTCCTGAAAATAAGGCCAAGATATTAGAACTTGTTAGACACGTCAACTTCATCTACATGTTATCAGTGATAATATCTGACAGTCTTGTTATCTAGCAATTAAGCGGCTGATGTACAAACATCAAACTTGGTATTATTTCAGCAGTGGGTTATAATTCAGTTGATGACAAATTTGGAGTTCAAAAATAACAAGAAGAAAAACATCCTTAACGGGAGACGTAAACATTTTTTGCAGTGATGAGTCTATTAGATATGATTAGAATGATTCTGAGGAAGTTTTCTTTAGAAACACTGCATCATGTCGAGAGGAGGAACTCTAAGGCTGAACAGTTATTTCAGCCCTGGAGTTTTAATATGCAAGTAAGGTGCTATAATTGGATAGGCTTCATAAAGAATGTATAAGCCAGTACCATTGTATCCTGCTGCATTGGTTTTCCAGTCAGGAGCACTGAGATGGCCAGCTCGTGAGGTTTTCACAATGATATGCTGTACATCCCTCCATGTCAAGAGAGGGCTAGAACGAAAGAAAAAAAAAAAGAAAAAATTATATATTTATGAAATTCAAAGGTATTTTAGCCTAATATTTCATATCATTATCAGAAAAAAATATTTTTGGTTTATGTTAGGATATGATCCTTTGCTTTTGGCTGCCTTAAATCATTATACGCCATGCAAGGTGGTATCAAATAACATCTACATGTTAACCAATATATACAGTTCCGTGAATATAATTCAGTATTTGCCCTGAATTTTTCTTGCACATTTATCACACTTCAATGATTCAGATCATCTAACAAGATCGGATACAGACATTTACATTTATTAAGGTAAAAATCTGTCCGAACCTGTCTGGCACTATGTGAAAAAGTAATTGCTCCGACCAGCAAGTCCACCTCTGAATGGCTCCAAAAAATAATACTAATAAAATCAAGGTTTTGGAATAGCCTAGTCAAAGTCCCGACATAAATATGATGCTGTAGCATGACCTTAAACAGGTTTAACCCTTCAAAGTGGGCCAAAATTCCGTCACAGCAATTGTGAAAGATTCACCGCCAGTTATCACAAACGACTGAAAGCACTTACAGCCACTGATTATGGCACAACCAGTGATTAGTTTTATGGGGCAATTACTTTTTCACACTGGGGAAGGCATGTTTGGACAGCTTTAATATTGTGTAATATTAAAATCTGTTTGATGATCTGAATAATTTAAGTGTGACAAATATGCAAAAAACTAAATCTATAAAATCACACACTGTACCTTTATATACTTTAATACATTATGTCACATATAAAGTTTTGCTTAAAAGCCGCTTTSAAACAGGCAACATATCCAACATATCAAAAAGCAAGCTGACATTTCAAACAGCCTTAATAGAAAAGTAGATGCAAGGAGTGATTTAGTGCAACTGATTTGAATAAGTCTTACTTTGCCTCCAGGGCAAGGGCAATGATCCCAGCAGCCATTGGAGCTGATGCTGATGTTCCAGTGTGACTGTCTGTGCAGCGCTGCCTTAGATCTGTAGTGATCTAAAGACAGGGAAAGAACAGCGTTAGAGATTTTGGCAAGTATTTCATGGCACTGTAAAATTATATTAGTACGAAGTGTTCTGGTTAAGAGATTACAGGTGTGGAATTTAGTAAGTCTCTCCAAGACTGTCTCGGAGGAAAAGTGATTTCTGTGTGTTCGTGTGTGTGTGTGTGTGTGTGTGTGTGTGTGTGTGCGTGTGTGTGCGCGTGTGTGCGCGTGTGTGTGTGCGCGCGTAGTAACTGTAGTAATTCACAGCAAGACAATTGCACAATGACCCGGTGACCAACAAATTTAACACCACACATAGAGACAACATAGCATCATGTTCTGAACCCACAAAATGTACCCACAAGTAACACAATCTCTCTCTCTCTGAGATGTATGGAAAAAAGGCTTACTGTAGCTTACTGTGCTTAGTGCCAAGACTGGGATTGGTATAATTTGCATTGGAAGAACTATTTGCACGGTTGGATTTGGAAAATGTGTTACACGAATAATAAAAAAAAAGTCAGTAAAAAAAAAAAAACTGAACAATTCATCTCAACTACAAACAACAGGGATTTACTTTTTTTTTTTAAGAGCCTTATGTTTTCCTGGCTATCATGCTAGAAGCTTGGCACATCTGGATTTGCAGATCTTTTCTCATTTCTTTCTGGAGAAACTCTAAAGTTGTATGGAGAGCATTGATGTGCTGCTATTTTCAGGTCTGGGTTCTGGCTGGGCCACTCAATGACACTTACAGACTTGTCTCGAAGCCACGCCCACATTGTTTTGAACACTCGAGCATGTTCCCTTCAAGTTTTTGCTCAATCCTGACAGTCCTCTAAGTCTGCTGTTAAAACACCCATTCATAAAGGGAACTGGCCAGGTGATAGAATCAGGTGAAACAACAGAATCATGTTTTACATGGCCTGAAAAGTATTTTAAGGGAAATGATTTTTTCAAAGGAGCAACTTCTACATGATTTCCCTACCTTAGCCTTTAGCTTGTTTTTTGGAGGACATTTCATGTACACACTAGACATAGTTCCATTAGATGGATTTTTAGTCATTCTTCTCCTGAATGGGATGGCTCAAGATCTAAATAGGAGTATCTGTGATTCAGAACTCATCCCCTTTCTGAATGGTAGAGCACAAACAGGCAATGTTTTACCAATCTTCTATTGCTTAATTTTGCAAATTCTACCCTCAGTTAGCCAACATGAGCAGAACTCGGTGTGGTCTTCTGCACTTATAGACCATCTGCTTCAAGGTTTGATGTCTTGTGCATTTAGAGATGATCTTCTGCATACCTTGGTTGTAACGAGATGTTGTTCGAGTTACTGTTTACTTTCTATTAGCTCGAACATGTCTGTCATTTCTCCTCTGATGCCTAGCATCAACAAGGCATTTCCAACCAGTCTACTGCCACTCACCGGATTTTTTCATTTTTCAGACCGTTCTCTGTAAACGCTAGAGATGTTTGTTTTCATGAACATCCCAGGAGATCAGTAGTTTGGGAAATAMCCAGACTTACACTTTGCCACGTTTAAAGTCACTTTAACCACTTTTCTTCACCATTCTGAAGCTCAGTTTGAACTTCAGCAGACCTTCTTAACCATGTCTACATGGCTAAATGCACCGAGTTGCTGCAATGTAATAGAATATTTACTTTAACAAGCAGTTAACCAGGTGACGTTAACCAGGTGACAGTTAACCAGCATATATATACACAACATAGTGTTCCGCAAGACGAGCACAGACTTTTAATAAATTTTGACTTGAAAAACGAGCAAGTCTTGGATACCTTGGAAAGGTAAAGTGCTGGTTCATTTTTTGTTTTATTTTTTTACTTTACAGCAGTGATTCCATTAGTATGTGCTCACGCGAATGTCAATAGCGATGTTCCTAGCTAATTTTTCCGTTAATACGTGTGTGCACGCACATTACACACACAGCACCTGCGCGCATAAACAAACACTTATCTGTCGGGATTTTTATTTATTTATTTATTTTTTAAAGGTAAAGTGCAGGTTAATTTGTTTTATTTTTACTTTATATATTGTATTAATTATTTTTATGTATTAATTTTATTTGGGCTGTGGAACAAATCATTAGAGTTTTCATTATTTCTTATGGAACAATTCGATTTGGTTTACAAGTATTTTGGAATACGTGCCCACTTCCAGAAACAAATTATGCTCGTAATCCAAGGTTCCACTGAATTTAGTTGAGTCCCTTTATCCAACAAACAATCTTATTTAGCATTTTACAAGCATCCAAACAAATATTCAGAACTTACAATCTTGCGGTCATAGTTTTCACCGCTGCTGTATGTGGTGGTGAGAGTCGAGGCACATTCTTCCAAGTACCAGGGCTTGCGTCCACTTTCTGCTGTGCTGCTAATGGAGATGGTGTAGATGCTGTTGGTGTAGCCATCACACGAGCAGTGATCTCGACTCCGCCCACCATTACCCGATGCCCACACAAAAATGGAACCGCGGCCTTTTCTGCCCTGTGAAGGGTACAGGAAAATAATTAATTATCGCCATTGTCAACGATACAGAACATGAACAAAACCCAATCTTCGTTCATTTCACTGGTTGCAATCAGTTTCCATTCAACGATATTTCACCTTCTTACTAAATCTCGACAGGAAAACCCAAACAGGAACTCATCACCGTTTCTCTTCGTCTCCATCTTAGATAACACTTAACAACTCAAGAATGGCCACCGATGCTGCTACAGTGCATATATTTTGTCTACAAAGATTAAAGATGGAGTTGGCAGGATAAAGTAACACATAAAATGCATACCTGAAACACATCTGGACCACATCAAACAAACCTCTGTCACAGGAACCAGACTAATTACTGGCACACCAAATTATGACTCAGACTGCACAAAAGGTACATAAAGTCAACTTTGCCAAACAGGTTGGATCTGGTCCACCCGTTAGTTTGATTCTGCCCTTCAGCTTGATATCCTAGCTAAACTAAATCTTCCTAACTTAGAAACAGAATTATACATTAAGTATTAAAACTTCAACCAGRAAAAGCCAAGTAAAACGACCCTCATTCATACCGGTCAGATTAGCATACTCTTCTGAGCTACCAGGTCCTTCCCAGTTCGCAAAATGAAGTAAGCTAATCAACACAGCATTAAAATGAAAGAAAGTAGCATTTCTTTTTAAGTAAGTTACACAAGTATTTGCTTTAAAGGACCGTATTTTAAAGCTACAGTAAGTTCCTCCAGCTAAAATAGCTGGAGAAAAATTACTACAAAATTAAATCGATCCCAATTAAATCATGCTTTGACTTAAATACAGTTTCATGTTTGATGTGATTAACAGGGCAACATTGAGCCATTAATTTTTCTACCGTGTATGTGCAATACGCAGACATTGTTAATGACAATATTCTGAAATATGGATTACTAATTAAATAAAATAAAAAAATTGACACGTATAGATAGAATTTACAAAGAATGAATATTCAATATTAAAACTTAAAATTAGACGTTGTACGCAATATTTACACGTGCCGTCAGAGTGGAACATACGTATCCTAATGATTTGCTCACAGGTGTGGTTGTTTCACATGACCGGATAATTAAATAAAGTAATGTYATCCGCTTTTTACCTGTCGAATGCCGTTCTCAAAAGCTTGTCTGGCAAGTGCCGCAGGCCCATCTACGGTTTTGCCATCGTCATCTGGCCCCCAGCTGGCACTGTATATATCAATGTGCTGCGGCTGCAAACTCAGCGACCTCGCCTCCACCATGTCCGTCACGTCTCCATCCAACATGCGCACACCTGTAGGGCACAAACATGCACTTAAAAAAAAAAAAAAAAGGTACTGCTTGGTGGTACAGTAGCTAAGTACTTAATGAAAGAGACTGGGAGTAACTGGGAGTGAAAAAAAAGGTAGGACTAAGACTACGCAAGGCCGCACAGTAATACACACAATAGTTCATGTCACAGCGATGGCAGAAAAATGGGTCAAAGCAATGTAGAGCACTCACCCCCAATCTTGGCGTTGTAGGCAATGCCCACAGTGCAGTGAGAGTTGTTGGCAGATGCTGCCACTTCCCCAGCGCACCGCGTTCCGTGCCTGAGGAGGACACAAGGGTATATTAAGGTATAGACATAGTCAGAGGTAACACACCATATGCATACCACTAGCATACAACACAACATATTCTGATAGAGAGAGTGAAAGAGAGGGAGAGAGAGAGAGAGAGGCTACAGGGTTAGTGAGGCAACAGCTGTGCTGAAACTAAACATGCTCATTTTGAGCCAAGTCGGCACAAACACATCGAGCTAAATATTTGAGCTATTGAGGGAAARCATTCCCTAGAATCCGTACGCAGATGACACATATCGACGTTCTTAGCGGCAAAGCTGACCCAACCTCAAGCCCACAAACACCGAATACGACAACTCTCCACGAAAAAAAAAAAAAAATCTAATGAAGTCAAGGTCAGAAAGAGAGTGCATTCCGTTGAGGAACCTCCAACAGAGAACAGCTGCTCAGAAAAACTCAGGCTGCCATGGTAACCAGAGTCTCAAATCAGAGCCGTTTAAAAGGATGATCATTGAAAAATATATCTTAATTAAATATATATATATATAAACAAATCTACAATGCCATTAGATCTCTGGTCAAGTAGGGTTGATTTCACCACAGCAACCATCAGATCATGGTGCACAAAGCTCTGTTATCATTCCCAAAGACTGCCTTTTTGTCTAATCAGTACCAAAACTAAGGAAAGGGACAGAATCCAAACGTCTTTTCCTCATATGCCTTTTATTCTGTGCTACAGTACTGGACTTCGTGTACACTCACATCTGCCAGAGGAATACAAGTCAATGAGAAAACCAGATACACACACACACTTTATGTCATTCTGCTCAGCCCACGCAGAACAACCTGGACATTACCTTCCGGATCACATCAACCCGCAGCCAACAAAACACATTTCTCAGTCAAAGACCCGCGTCTCGTCTCTATTATTACCGCTATATCAGTACAGCTACTTAGCACACATTATCGTACACTTTTACAGTGTTGTTTAAATGTTATGGTAGTCAACCCTACTTTTATCCTTGCTATTATACTATTCAACCTCTACACACAAGTGTCATTTAAACTTTCCTACACACAAACCCCTCTTTAAATTCACGCATAGGTTTTATATACAAAAGCCACTCGTTATCTTTTTTCAGCAATATTTTTATTACACATACTTAAACATTAAAACCACCTGCGCTAAAACGTTCCCCTTGTGCCGTGGCTTCCAAAAGTAATATCCAATACTTTAAGTAATATATGTTTTGCCAAAAAGCCTCTATGGATCGAACATGTTGGTCACAAATGCACAATCAATCAGTGCAAGATCTCGAGAACGTAGAGGTCAACACTTTGAACTTTTTGCCATGTCTCTCGAACAATTTCAGTTCGGGGGTCAGCTTGGGCACTCTGGCCTATCAATGTGCGCTGTCACACCTTCCTGTCACAGCCAGCATGAACGTTTTTAACAATTGAGCAATAGTGGCTCTACTGTAGAATCAGTCCAGACCGGATAGCCTTTGCTTCCCGTGCACATCAATGACCTTTGGGCAGCAATGACCCCGTTATTGGTTCACCACTAATTGTCCTTCCTTGGACCACTTTTGGTAGGAACTGTACTAACCAGTAATGATTGTAATCACATCACCACCTGATCGTGATACAGTATCTAGGTGAGGATTCAATCAAACTTTAAACCTCTATAAAAAATTATTTTTAAACCAAAGCGAACAAAGCGCTAAAAATGCGTTTCTGTTGCGCCACTCGGGAGCTTGTGCACTCTGTACAGAATTGTTTATATCCAAGGCTGGACAGCTAATCAGCAGTCAAACAAACTTAAAACCAGCTAATTCCAGCTAATGACTGTATTTTAAGTGTTTTTTTTTTTTAATAAAAAATCTTTTTCAGTGAATTGCCAAACAAAGAGATAGGGATTAATAACTGAATCGATTTTTTCGACCTCATCTCGATAACATCACACCTCATGTTTGGAGATGCTCTGACCCAGCCATCTAGCCATCACACTTTGTCAAAGTTGCACGCCTTTTCCTGCTTTCAACACAGACTGTTAGAGCCGACTCCTTACCCACTGGAAGGTGCCATCGTACAGAGATAATTAATGTTATTGACTTCACCTGTCAGTGGTTTTAAATGTTATGGCTGGTACAACATAATACACACATGAAACAGTTGTGGATGAAGCCCATGAGATCCTATCTTTAGCTGTATGGATTGTATGGATTAAACCAAGTATTTTAAAAGTTGTTTTAAGTGACAAAAGTGCCTTTGTAACATATATATTTCTAAGCGCTTCACTTCCTCCATCATCGCTGACAAAAATTTTTTTTTTAAAAATCATATAATCTTATTTTAACAGTGAATCATACTGTATTTCCGGTGTATTATTTTTTTTAAAAAATGAATGAAACCAAAGTAAGCGTAACACAGCAAGACTTATATTATTACAATATAATGGATCAGGTTCAAGTGTGTCAAATTAAATAAATAAATAAATGTTTTAATGGAATGGGAATTAGCCAGTTTAGCATTTATAGGATTCAGTGAGCACCTTATTAGCAGTTTTGAATAACCTATTCTTTAAAGGCCGGCAGACATCCGGTACAAAGGCACACACTCAAGCAGACAATATTCTATAGAACGTGCCTATACATGCCATGAAAAGCTCCCTGTAACCGCACACTTCCTCAGATGAAGAGGTGTAGGTTCACATTCTCTTCCGAACTCTCCTCRGGCAGTGGAATTACTTAAGAATAGGCGCATTGCCGCTTCTAACGGTTCGAGAGATAAGAAAAGACGGATCTGTCTAGTCAAAGGTACATTGATCGAGTCAAAGAAGCGTGAACCACCTTTACAAAGCCTTGGTCCGGGAAGCGATGTTATGTCTTTGAAGTAAATGAGGAATAAAACCCCAGCTAACGCAACTCTACGTGTACAAGTCGAAACACAAAGAGGACTAAAAATCAGGCAAGTAGTTTAAGAGCCGTGTGTTTGAAACTCCAACAGAACAGCGCTGGTGCTGAGGAGTAAACCTAGGCCAAGCTTTTTGGCCCAACCTTCCAAAAAATGCTGCGATGCCATCTGGCACCGGCTCACACATGCTGGCAGCGTGGAAGCCACAGACTAACACACATAATCACACACACACACACACACATAAAGAGAAAGAGAAAGAGTGAAAGAGAGAGAGAGATTGAGATAGAGGAGGAGCATCATTTTCATTACCATACACACAATACACAAATTACGACTAAACGTCCTTCTCACATACACACAACACACACGGACATATGCTCTGTAAACACAATCTTCCCACAGGTAAAGAGTAGCGTGGAACGCGTTTCCATTCCCCCAGTGCTGCACCCTTACTTGTTCTCATTGCTGGCATCGTATCTGGGCATGGGGTCCAAGTCATTTCCATTTACATCATAACTGGCCTGGTTATCCTGTACACGCAAGACCAGAGAGAAAGAGAGACTAAGGCTTACTGTACTTCAAAATGGGACAAAGACAAAAGACAACTGGAATGGAAACTGGAGCAAATCCGATCACTTTTAGGAAAAAAAAAAAAAAATATGGTTAAATCTTATTGTTATACAGGATTAGCATGAACAAAAAGCGATTCACAAGACAATATTGTGTAGTGTAGCGCAACGTCCAGAGACGGACCACTCACATAGTTCTGTACGAGGTCCGGGTGGTTTCGCTCGATGCCGTCGTCCAAAATCGTGACCACTACGTCTTTCCCTGTATACCCCCTTTTCCAGGCGCCGACGATGTTCATGTCCGACTGGCAGTTCTGATTGTTGTCGTTACAGTGCTGCCAACGCGCAAAAAACAGAGAAAATCAACTGGTTATACGGAGGTAAGGTACAGATTTCATTATTCTTTCTTTATTTTACTACAAGGATAGGAAAAAAAAAACAGTGTGGATTAGGGAACATGATTTAAGGAAATGCTTACATCACCTAGTAAAAGTAACCTTWAAAAAAAAGCTGATAAACACATTCTTTTGGCCTTTGTTTAGAACACACAAGTCAAGTTTATTTGCTCTCAAAGTACAACTCGAAGGAATCCTGCTGAATAGTGGTGTCCAGGTCAAAGTATTTACATTATCTGACTTGCATTAACCATTGACAGAAAATGAGAGAGTATTTTTCAGTGTCCTGATGAGGCACACACACAACCAATAAACACAACAAGACGCTCAACAACTTGTTGACTGAAACAGAACGCTTCCAATAATCAAATAAAGCATCAAATACAGTTTTTTTTCAGTTAATAACTAAAACGCTGATACAAATGAATTCAATAAGTAAAAATGGCACAAAAGGCCACCAGGGCAAAGTGCCAAAGTACATCCACCGCCTTTCACCACCGTGGATCAAAGAGCAGAAGGTCAGAGGGTTGTTATGTATAGTAGTACGAACTTGTGAGACCCAGCCCTTACAACCTTGATGTGAAAATATTATAGAAATATTAATACATCATGTCTTCATACTTACCAGAATTARTGTTCTACAGGATGGTAATGTGATGGAATACACAAAGGGCGTTCAAGTCAAACCAGGACTTGACAAACTCTGTCGTGAATTAAGGCGTCAAACCGATGAGACTCTTAGCCGCACTAATGTATTTGAAAGGTGCAACCGTTTTGAATAAGGCGGTGCACGTATGTGAACAACGATCCCGGCCGATGCTGATGTTCAGTCGTTCCCGAGAACATCGAGCAAGTGTAACGTCTGATCTTGGAAGAAAAATAAATAAATAAATAACCGAACGCGAACTTGCAGGAGAGATGCATCTGTCAGTGTGAACTGTACACACAATCATTCACGAAGACCACTTGTACATTACAGGAACTCGGCTGCGAGTCATTGCCTCATCCCCCGTGCAGTCCTGACCTCGCGCCAAGTGATTTCCTCATATTCGGGCCATTAAATAAGTTCTCGTAAGGCCGGTGGTTCAGACGTGAAGCAGGCAAGTCCGATCATGGCTCTGGAGTACTGAGAAAACTTTCTTCCTCTATATAATGTGCACGCAGTAGTGAAACCYTGGGATAACCGCATTATATAGCGTATAGAGAAATAATGGGATTTTTTACTCTCATGCCCGTAAGTTATTCTGCACAATCAAAAGTCCTGGTTTGACTTGAACACCCGTCGTAAAAACATCATGTTTGCTAAATCCAATGTCAAAGGTCTCTGTAGTAGGCTGTATTTAGGGAAGGCCTAAATATTAGTCACTGTTCATCTTAGTCCTTGAATTGTGACATGTAGGTGATGGACAATGGACGAGTCTCCAAAAATACCCCAGTAATCTGGATGACAACGGAGCATGTTATTGCACCAGGAACTAACAGAAACTTTGGTTCTGTAATGGATTAGATTTGATACGATTTTCCTGCACGGTGCTCTTGTTGTATTTCGGAATCTGTGACATTTGCAGAGAAAGCTTAAATACCGCAGTTAAATTTATCATTTCCATTTTAAGATCATTCTCCGAGAGACAAACACAACAACAACAACAACAATAATAATCTTGGCATCCTTTAAAACAATACACAGATGCCCAGAGCTCTGATGTCACATTGTAACGAGAATGAAAAACAGTGGGCCGGTGCATCTACGACGTGTCCGTCGCATACCGTAGTGAAATGCTCTCTAGCTGTATTTGGCCCAGGGATTGTTATACTCACTATGTACCACATGCTACTCCATTTTGCATCGTTGAAGTAGATGGAGTCAGCCTGGGGTGCGCTGGTCTTCACTAAACCCTGGTACAAGGGTTTATAATCTCGTTTAACCCTCCTTTTTACCACCTGCTGCTCAATCCATTCCACCTAGGAGACAGCAAATTCATACTAGGTATTAAATTATTTTCTACAGTTCAGATTCTGTTGTTAGAGACAAAATCTGGTACAAGATTACTGAGAACGATCACATTATTACATTACACCCATGATTTTCTTTTTCCTTGTGTATATGACAAAAATTCTTATAGATCACAGTACGCCAAGGTGTGTTGTCACCATGGTGACAGCCTGACCTTTGGTTCCATGGAGATAAAGCTGTGTGTGCCACGGCTGGAGAGCGTCGACCTTTTTATCGTCCGGCTGTGGAAGAAATGGTAATAGTCCTTCAGGTCGCCGATCTATAGGAACAAGAGAAGATAAGAAGCCTGCTGTTAAGATCTTCTGGAACGCAAACAGCCACGCGACTGCGGCTTTATACATTTTATCCCATCACAACGAGCCACAACAAGACGTTGTTGCTGAGAGAGCTGATGTAATGACATTGACAGATTTTGCTCGATTTGTACAGATATAATGAACAAAGTTAAGTTCCCCAGTCTTGGAGATCCCTTTCAATCTTTATTTGCTGCCTGCGAACCTGATCCAGCTYATCAGCTAATTATTAATCTCTGATTGACTTGGGCAAGGGGTACTGAGGGGACAGAAGACTTCACACTAGGCAGGAAAATGAGTCCATATGACAATATTTATCCAAATGCCCCGATAATACAGACCGAACCGGATTGCCTCCTTGTCTTTTCGTGTCCCACCAACATGTTGGCCCTCAAGCCTACCTTCAGACATTCAAAGCAATGGTTTGAACAAGCTACAAGCTCGAATTTGCCATATCGAGCAACAGAACAGTTCAAAGCTCATTCCCTCTTATCTTGGTTTCCGGGAGTCTTTCCTTAAAGTGTGAGGTTTTTTTTTCCCCCTATTGTCTATTGTCATCTGCAATGGCTGTGGAGATGTGCCGTGGACATACTTGAATGGATCTTCTTAACCATTGGAAGCCACTGCTGGACTCCATTAATACATATAGGGGCCGCAGTTGGGTCTCCCTCCATTTCCTCATATCTCTGCTGAAGGGGCCTCCCGGATTACTGCGCTGCCATGACCCCTCTTCCCATGCCTTGTTGTCTAGTTGACTAGAAGACCTGAATCGAAGCCAGCAAGTTGAGGCGCTGTTCACAGCTAACCTCCTTCATTAACATGGCTGCTTACTTAATCCACCATCTTTTCCTAGGCAGTTCAGTGATTCACGCTTCAATTTTTCCATCCACTAACATTCAAAGGCTAGCAGGATTGTAACTTCATTATACTAGCTACCGTCGTGCCACATATCGATTACGTGGCCACTGCTTCAGTGAAAGCAACTCACTGGCAGATATAAATGCAAACGCCATTATATAAAATAAAATTAAAAACTAGCCAACTGTAAATGTCCATGGCGAAAAAATATAATTTGATAAGCAGAGAAATACACGTCTTATGACTTGGAAGTAGACATGGCTAAAATGAAATTATTAATAATGGAGTTGAAGCTTAGACCTCACTAGAGAACTCCATCTGGCCCAATTCTTGTCTACGGACTACCAGCACGTTTCTGGAACTGACTGGACTGAACCCCAGAACACCAACATGGCTTCTCTTCTTCTACTGGAGCGCCTATGAACCCACGTAGCAGAAGCAGATCACCTGTCCATCCATCAACAGTCAATGACACACGGAAGACCATTATATAAACAGAGACTTCCGCACTGGGTGGTTATTTTTGTTGACGGTTACATGCATAGCTAGCATTTTTAATTTTTTTTTTTTGGTGAGGATCTTCATCTTTAACTCTGCATTAAAATAAAGCGGTGCCTATACCTAAATTTTATCATTACCATAAACCAAGGAACTAAATGAAATTTAGGACGTTTTGACTTTTAGTGCTTAATGTTAAATCACAGCCTTTTTATTAGGACTGGGTGAATGTGGACAGCGTCCGGTCATTGTAAGGACATCTGGTTCTCACAAACGGTTAAATCCATGCACGGACACACGCACACAGGAGTATTCCAAAATTGGGGGACCACCCTTTAAAACATGAGATGGGGCCCTTAGACGTCACACCGTAGCTTTGTAAAAGGGGTAGAGTATAAGACACAAATGAGAGTGTCTCAGCACATATAAAAGTCTTATAAGGAAAACWTGAGATACCAAAAATGACACAGACCACACACCAAAAATGAACAGAAATAATTAAAACAAACACTGCAAAAATACCCTTTTAAAGACATGTGAAGATGAGCTTATACCACACATCTGAGACTGCTTGCTTTGATGATGACTAAGAGAAGTGGGACCCAGTAACCACAACCCTGTTATTTCTAGTCCCAAGCGCAATAATCATTATGCCTCCAGCACTGAAGGCCTACAGCAAGTTCCTACAAAAGTCTTAATAATTCATTCACACTTAATATTTCATAATTGCACTCACAGGAAGTTGGCACTACAGTGAAATTATGAAATTATAGAAATGCATGTGTTAAATTGAGATGGAGCAAATAAAAATATTTCAGTTATAACAAACGCTATTTTTTTCATGTTGCATTTCCTTTAAAAATTCCTTTTTGATTAAACGTTTTTCCATTTGAGGTAGCCAAACGTTGCAGTTCCTCGAGGATCCTACAGGGAGTGCACTCTAAACTATTCACAAGTGGCAGGCAGCACAGCAACCTCTGTGGGAGAAGCAAATTATCTTTAGCGCTTCTTCTGCAAAACTATGTCTAGTGTACATGAGGAATGTCTTACACTTTAGCCAGAGTTATGCGTCATAGTCTTTACAGCCTTGTACTTTGCCCTGCGGACTATTTTGCTATAGACCGGTGTTCATCAACTCCTGTCCTGGAGTACAGTTTGTAATTCACCAACATCTAAACGCTAAAGATGGGTGTAATCGATTCATTGAATCATGACTCTTTTGCGTGGCAATTCATGTAACGTCACCACTCTGACTCCAAAATCTATTTGTTTTAAACCACATTTTTTTATCTAGAAATGTAAAGTGGTAATTCAAGCTGGTCCTCCAGAATCGTGTAGGTGGGAGACTCTAAAGTATCCCCATAGCACAGCCTTCTGTGCAGTAGGAGAAAAATATTTGTCAAGTTTGTTTAGAATTGTAACAAAGTAATCTCGAACGGTGTTGTTAATAAAGTCGTAACACAGATCGAATCAGAACTCAAGTATCGTGATAATATTGTATTGGATGGCCTGTGATTCCCATCCCCATTAAACACACCCACTAAACCTGGTAATTACACAATTAGTTGAATTGGTTGTGTTTCAGCAGAAGAATGATCAAACTGTGCTGATCCATAAACACAGGTAAAGTCAGGGCTTTTGCCAGAGATAGCCGTGATCTAGATCACAATCTTTTTAATAGTGAAAATAAGAGCATTTCAACATGTACAATGTGACAGAAACTCGCAGAATTGAGAATAAACAGCTGCGTGGCTATGAGAAAACCAACCGAGCTAGTCAGGCTAGTCAAAACAAAAGATTTCACTTTCCAAGAGAACCTAAAAAGTGGACTTTGGTCAAGTTGATAAAACTGTCCAGATTGATGGCTGTGTGACGATTAAAAAGGGAAGCGCATGAAGCGATGCACCCATCGTACATATTGGTCACTGTACAAGCAGCGTTATGATCCGAGGTTAGGTCTAACGTTATGCGGCAATAAAATGAAATCAGCCGACGACCTGAACGTACAGAATGGTCAGGTTATTTAATCTCCTCTTTTTTTTCCCTCATGGCACGGCTATATAAATTCAGGCAATATAAAGTCAAGATTCATCTGGATCAAACTGCGAAGTGAGAGAACGAGGAATCATTTTCACACATGGAAAAAAAAAATTCTTCAAAAAGACATGATCAAACATACAAACATAAACCAAAGACAATCCATTAACTCATTAACTTGTGAGGTAACATATGGTCAGACAGCTAAAAAGCAACAACGGGGCATTGTTCTAAAATTACCAACATGCTTACACTTTTTTTTTTGTTCTGTCCCTGTGCCATCAGGCAACAGATACTCCCCACCCTGAAGATACATCCATTGTTTCTACGGCAGTTTCTTAAGTATCGCCTGATTGTCATTCAAATACCAAGTAGCCTACCCTGCTTGTCTTTGAACTGTGGGGGGAAACCGGAGTACCCGGCGAAAACCCACCATGCAAATGAACCACGACCCTGCAGGTGCCAGGTGACCGTGCTAACTATTAAGTCACTATGCTTACATTAGTTACTCTTCATTAACTGTGTATCAAATTGAAGAAATGAGGGAGGGAAAAAAATTGAAACACCAGAAAAATCAGGGCTTTTTTTTCTCACATAGCTGAGATCAATATCACAATGACTTAGATTTGGCTTACAGTATCTCAGCGACCCCCATTTCCACATTACATCACACTGAAACATTGTAGCTTGGCAGTGATATGGACATGTGGCTTGCAAATTTCATTCAGATTAGGCTTTTTTTGTGTGTGTGTTTGTTTTTCAGCCAGGACCTATTCAAGTTTAATGTCTATAGGCTCTTTTTCAGGTTTAATTTTTTTTTTAATGAACTTTTGTCAAATGACACTAACATTTACTTTACCACTGCATTGCTGGACGTGAGTTCATGAGTTTTTATTGACATTTTTAAGTGAGTGGAGCGCTTGGGGAGCACCTGTTGGTCCAGAGATCAATAGAGAGGAAGCGTTTGGTCTGCGTGAGGTGAGAAAAAGGGGGTTTGTGAAGACGGATTGCAGTAAAAAAAAAAACATGCTTCAGAGTGAGAGTATGAGTAAGGAAAAAATGCACACACGGAGACAGAGAGAGAGAGAGACTGTAGAGACCGAGAGAGGGATGGATGTGGTCCAGAAATGTGTGAAACTACGAGAAACTTTTGGAAAGAGAAGCAGAAGCGTCGAGGGTTGTTGTTGTTTTTTTAAGGAACGCATCGTTCACATCAAACAACTTCAATCAAAAAGTAGCAACTCGGAAAGGAACCAATAAAACAAAAAGATGGAAACAATAACCGGTTTGATTTCACGAAATTAACGGGAAGCGAATCCGTCCTTACCTGGCCCAGGTTGCTGTAACCGTATCGGCTCGCGATCTGATCCGCCGCCTCGCTCCCACCGGCGATGCGAACCGCCCAGTGGTTGGTGTAGACGCGAGCTCGCGGGCACGCGAAGCCGAAGCAGAGCGCGAGGACGCACAGCGAGCCCCAGCGCCGCACAGCGCCGTCCACCGCGACCATGTTGACTCCGCTCAGGAAAACAGCCGAACTTGGTGTTGCCGCAGAGCAGAGGGGATTCTCATAGAAGTGCGCGCTTTGACCTCCACATATACTCCAAAAGAGAGAGAGTCGAGGAGCTCGAGGATTCCTCCGTTCCCCTCTGTGCGTGTGTATGTGTGTGTGTGTGTTTGTGATGTTCAGCCTCGCATCGCATCGACCGTTTAGCTGAACGCGGCGCTGCTCTCTACTCCGACCGACAGCCAAGTGTGTTTTGCGCAAATTTTGATGCTTTCAAGAAGACCGTGCCGTTAGTTCCCTCTGCCCCCCTTGGTTTTTTTTTTGGTAAAGTGGAGGTAGGGCTTAAAGCGCCTCCCTCAAATAACTAGCGACACTCCGTGGAGTAGCTTAAGGGAAACGCGCCCGCGGGGTTTAGGTAGCCTCCGCAGGGTCTTAAACACACACCCGGTATCGTCCTTCTGAATAAGGCCGCGAATCTCTACAGCTGCCTCTCAGGGTGTTAAACGGAGTAAAACTTAACCCTTTTGAAGTGGATGAAAAAGTGGAAAATTCACTCTTTTGTGTGTGTGT
>QMIH01000642.1:70915-121185 GCA_003987875.1 Clarias batrachus | reverse complement strand
ATATATATATATAGGGGTTGAACAATGAAACTGAAACACTGGCCAATTTAGTGTTTTTTAAGGTCTCATGGCTAAATTTGACCAGCCTGGTGGCCCATCTTCATTGGTTCCACATTCCACCAGTAAGAGCAGAGTGTGAATGTTTAATTAGCAGAGTAATATTGCAGTGCACACAACATTATGGGTGACATATCAGAGTTCAAAAGAGGACAAATTGGTGGTGCGCGTCTCGCTGCCGTATCTGTGACCAAGACAGCAAGTCTTTGTGATGTATTAAGAGCCGCGGTATCCAGGGTAATGTCAGCATACCACCAAGAAGGATGAACCACATCCAACAGGAGTAACTGTGGACGCAAGAGGAAGCTGTCTGAAAGGGATGTCCGGGTGCTAAATAAACTCACTGCAGAATTAAATGTGCAGCTCAGCTCTCCTGTTTCACCAAAACTGTTCGTCGGGAGCTCCACATGGTCAATGTACATGGCCGGTCTGCTATAGCCAAACCTTTGGTCACTCGTGCCAGTGACGTCGGTTTTAATGGTGCCAGCAGCGAAATTSTTGGGCTGTGGACAATGTGAAACATGTATTGTTCTCTGATGAGTCCACCTTCACTGTCTTTCTCACATCCGGGAGAGTTATGGTGTGGAGGAGCCCCAAAGAAGCGTACCACCCAGACTGTTGCATGTCCAGAGCGAAGCATGGGGGTGGATCAGTGATGGTTTGGGCTGCGATATCATGGCATTCCCTACTGTAGTCCCAGTACATGTGCTAGATGGGCGCGTCACTGCCAAGAACTACCGAACCATTCTGGAGGACCCTGTGCACCCAGTGGTTCAAACATTGTATCCTGAAGRCGGTGCCGTGTATCAAGATGATAATGCACCAATATACACAGCAAGACTGGTGACAGAGTGGTTTGATGAACATGAAAGTGAAGTTGAACATCTCTCATGGCCTGCACAGTCMCCAGATCTACAGTAAATATTATTGAGACACTTTGGGGTGTTTTGGAGGCGCGAGTCAGGAAACGTTTTCCTCCACCAGCATCACGTTGTGACCTGGCCACTATTCTGCAAAAAGAACGGCTCAAAATCCCWCTGGCCGCTGTGCAGGACCTGTATCTGTCATTCCCAAGACAAATAGGTGCTGTATTGGCCACAAAAGGAGGCCCTACACCACACTAATGAATTATTGTGGTCTAAAACCAAAAGTTTCGGTTTCATTGTCCAACCCCTGTGGATATACATTATATATACACACATGGACAAAATTGTTGATACCCTTCGGTCAATGAAAGAAAAACTCACAATGGTCACAGAAATAACTTTAATCTGACAAAAGTAATAATAAATAAGAATTCTATGAATGTTAACCAATGAAAGTCAGACATTGCTTTTCAACCATGCTTCAACGGAATTATTTTAAAAAATGAACTCATGGAACAGGCCTGGACAAAAATTATGGTACCCCTAACTTAGTTTGTTGCACAAGCTTTTGAGGCAATCACTKCAATCAAACGATTCCTGTCCACGTGTATATATATATACAAAAGCTGGCTTCAGTGTGAATGAGAGCAGCTTTATTACTAGAAAAACTAGCTTTAATCCACTGCTACATTAATGTGCTTCACACTAGTGTGTGCATACCATCAATGTAAAAGCTTTTCTCAGTATGCCAAGAGCGTCTTGCCTGCTTGTTTCACGTCTAAAATGCTGACCTCCCTGGAACTTCTTTAATGACCCAAATGTGAGGTCATGACTGTACGAGGGAGGGGCAATAACTCCCAGCAGAGTTGCTGTAATTGATGTTCGTGAATGACCCTAACTCAGATGTATCTTTTCCCTAAGTTGGCGATYCAAAGATTTTCATGGATCACGCGTTCTACACGCTGTAATTCACAGACGTGTGGCCTTCTTTATAAAGTTTGCACCACTCAAATGTTTTACTCTGGCTCTACTGAGGCTCATCACCGTACTGTGCTTGAAATCTGCTGTGAATAGCAATCGCTCTTACACTTTCAGTCCCAGTTTGACGTGAACGTGCCTCATAGTTCATATCTTTATGTTTAGTGCGTAACATATAATGTATATTAATTTAAAGTTCTGAAAGGGCAAAATAACAATTCATTAAAAGGTCAGTAATATTGATTGGAGAAATAAATGATTGGGGGAAATGGKGGCAGGTGGTTAAGGTGTTGGACTGCTGACCAGGAGGCCCCCGGTTCGAGCCCTGACAACAATGTTGGACCTGTGAGAAAGGTCCTTCACCCCTAAGTGCTCAGATACAATCGGGTGTCTATCTGGCAACCCGACCACGTAAATAACTGCCAAAGAAACTGTGATGCATATCCGTCGCCCGATGTGCTGGACATCACGTACACGGAACCATCCATCCATCGAAAGACCTAAAATACTGTAGGTCCAAGGGGGAAAAAGAAGGGTTTCAAGAGATGATTGCCCAAAAACACATTAACCCCCCATTCCCTTAGTGTGCACAGAACACTGGATGGACTGTTTGTTCCTTTTTCTGATTCACTTCCACTCCATTAAGTAAGTAACGTTACTTTGTCTTCCTAATTCAGAGATGATCTTTGAAAGAAAGTCGGATAAACCTGTACACATGCATGTGGCCTGTCTTCGTGCTTTGCAATGTTGCGATGTTGCTCACCGTTCTATCTTGACACACAGATCTGCAATGTCTTTTTAAGCATCAGATGTTTGACTTGAATTTTAGTTCCCTCTTGTGGCTATGAAGAAAACTTCATTCTCAAAATACTAAGTGAAAAGGATCAAACCCTGCAAAAGGTTCCTGCTAAAATAATCTAAAAAAAAAGAAAAAGAAAGACAGAAGGTATAAAAGTAAAATTATTATTTATTCATTATTTTCATAGATGATCTTCCATACATACATACTTCAACTAATAATAATGATGTGCCTCAGGGTCTGTGTGCATGGAGTTTGCATCCACGTGCTCTCCCCGTGCTTGGTGGGTTTCCTCCGGGTACTCCGGTTTCCTCCTGTTTCTTATATTGTGTGTGCTTGTGTTCCCTGTGATGGATTGGCACACCATCCAGGGTGTAACCCACCTCACGCACCGAGGACTCAGAATAGGCACCAGGCCTCCTGTGACCATGTAAGTGGTATACAGAATGAGTAATGAGTCTTAATAAGAATGATGATAATCACTCATTCAACTCATCGTCTATACCTCTTTATTCTGAATTCAGGGTCGCAGGGGGGCATGGAGCCGATCCCAGGAGACTTAGGACACGAGGYGGGGTACACCATGGACAGGGTGCCAATTCATCGCAGGGCACACACATATACACACTCTCATTCACGCACACAGGCAATTTTAGCGAGGTAAACTGGAGTACTCAGAGGAAACCCACCAACACTTCATGCACACAGAGCCGGGCATCGAACAAGGACCCTGGTGGTGTAAAGCAACAGTGCTAACCATTAAGCCACCTAATGATAATTATTATTATACATATACAACAGTAAATTCATGGTAAGCAAATACTTACATTTAAGCTTAAAGTTAAATCATGATGAAATTTATGAAATTATGAATTCACTCGCAAACCAGTTCATAGAAATGTTCTCCTCATGCTTGGGAGGTCTAATCTGGGTAGTCCTATTTCCTCACACAGTCCACAGACATGTAGATTAGATTAATTGGTGTTTCTAAATTGCTCATAGTGTGTGTGTGTGTGTGGCTGGCGATTTCTCCTGGGATAGGCTTCAGGCCCCCTGCAATTTTTAAGAATGTATTGCTTACGTTCACTAACAATTACATTAAAAAAAAATCAAGATGGGGAAGCAAAATTTACAAAAAAAAAAGAAGCTTAAATCATAAAAATATATCAAAATTGCACAGAATGCAGTTTATAAGTAAACATGCTGTCTAGACTGGTCAGAAAAAAATAGCCAAATTAGCATTAGACTAAACAACAACAGGAAAGAACCAGGATGAGATTTCTTTCTTCTTTTTTTTTTCCTGGAACCGAGTGAACAGAAACAAAAATATTTAACTAGTAATCAGAGCTCGTTAATGTGCTTTTGAAAGATTTAACCACTATACCTACACATGAACATATTTTTTTGTTCCTTAAATCACCTTTTAATTCAGCAAAATATCTATAATCACCGAGGCATGGACTACACAAGATCTCAGGTGGTGTGCTGTGGTATCTGGCGCCAAGATGGTGGCAGCAGATCTTTTAAGTCCAGTAAATTGAAAACAAATCAGATTGGTTGGTCCAGCACATCCCAGAAATGCTCAGTCAGCCTGAGATCTGAGGAACATGAAACAATCCTGAACAGGCAGAGAACAGAGAACCCTGGACAGGGTGCCAATCCATCGCAGGGCACACACACATTACAGGAAATTTGGGAACAACAATTAGCCTAAGCTGCATGTCTTCGGATTGTGGGAGGAAATCGGAGTACCCGGAGGAAACCCACCAAGCATGGGGAGAACATGTAAACTCCATGCACACAGAGACAGGAATCGAGCCTGGACCAATGAGGTGCAAACCACTACACCACCGCGCCGCCCACCTCATCATAATTYAGCTTTTATTTAAGTCGCTCAAATCCTCTGGCGCTCCACTAGATCAACTTTAAYACTAGACTGTTACTGACTTGCTATTTAACAGATCCTCTGTGAAAATATTCCCCCCCCCCCCATGTCTCCTGAAAGTGGTTTTAATCTTATGGTTGATCAGTGCATCTGCAACTTTTTATTTCCAACAACATACTAATGTTTAAAAATAATTAAAAGTTTAAGTGCATTTATTCAAGTATAATTAAAAAAAAAACCTGTTATCAACACATGTACTCAAACACAAACAAAACTTCAACAAAGCGAAGGATTGAATAGCTCAGAACCTTTATTTAGAGGGCAACAGGAGTTCAATATAAAACTTGTGGGTCTTTGTGTGTTAACATTTTGAGCTAGTGGAAAAGGAGAACATCATTCAGCAGACATCTTTTCCCTTTTAAATGTGGCACGGCCCACTGTGTAACAATTAAAGCATTTAATGCTTCAATTTCCTTAAAATTAACCTCTCCTGAAATCCACTACCCCATCTTTTGCCGTCCTCCTCATAATTCACAACTCAAGCTCTCTTGCGAAGTCGTTTGTCCCCATCGTCCTCAAAAGTTTTCCGTTCTCGCTACATCTTTGCAGTTTTTAAAAAGTAAACAAAAGCAAAATATCCTTCAAAAAAATAAAATGGCGCGACCACAACTCATGTTCGGCTTTAACATTTACAGTATATATAAATACTTACATTAATATTTTACAGGAAAAACTAAATTTGGAGAAGGAAAAAAAAAAGCCCTAAACAAAAGAAATAGGCAGAGGAAAACTTTGGAGGGGGGTCCAGGAAAGATTGTGTGTGTGTGTATATATTAAGCCAGTAACGAGACTGAAGGATGAGATTTAGACTGTTTTCCAGTATGAGATCAGTTAGCCCAGTAGGGGGAGCTGCTGTAGTTAGACTTGCCCTGGCTCTTCTGCATGCTGCTTGATTGATTGCGTTGAGCCTGCAAGGAAACAAAATCACATACACAACATTACACTTTTGCCCACAGAATGGATTTAGTTTCACAATTTTAGAGAGATAAATTGCACTTCGACATTATTGCTAATTTGTGCGAAGTTGTGATTAGCCTGTCAGTGTGTTCTCATTGCACAGAGCAAATGCATTTGTTCACACATTGCATGGGCTTCCATTTCCTATTTTTCCCCTTGAGTGTGCTCATTTTAAAAAGGTTATAAATATAATAAGCAAAGTCACATGTAATTAAACTTGCCACGCTGCATATTTCGATTGCCATTAAGCACATCCATGCCAGGGAGAAATGAACAACCAGTTGCTTCCTGCTTAGCCCTGACGTGTAAAAGTGGGTGTACCTGTGTGTCCTGGGCCATATGGTGGTGCAAAAGCTGAGAGGGAGGCTGCTGATGGGGAGGCAGGATGTGGAGAAAAGGTGTTGGAGGATAGCCAGGGGCTCCTCCAGGGTTCAGGGGTCCGGTGCCTCCCAAAGCAGAGGGAAGGCTGAACGTTGCTGGGGTTGCCGTTGGGAACCCCTGTTTATCAAATGACTGTTCAAAAGAAAAGAGGCGGGAAATGGTCAATTACTTTTTAAATATTTGAAAAGAATTGTAAAAAGATGCCCATGTAGCACATCTGTTAAGTTCAACATAAGAAAAAAAGGCCTTAGTAAGACACCAGTATCTATATCAAGATCTTGTGGATGTGAGAAATTATTTCAGATTACCAGGAACAATTATATATAGAATTTGCTAAAAAAAATTTTTAAAAATTATATAATAGTGTATTATTTTCAGTGTAGCTTCTTACCTGTGTTTTGCTGTACACAGCTGCACCAAGATCAGAGCTGGCAGAGCCTGACAGTCCAGGTGCTGTGAAGAGGCACATGTACATCAGCTGCCATTGTATTTTTATTACTCATATTGCAACATCAGTGCATTAGGGCAAAATGCCAACATGCTTGCCAAGATTTATATTTAATTGTGTTCCGAGACACTCAGAACTCAGGAAATGATACGAATATTACAGGAAAGTGCGTAAGAGAGACCTTTTACTGAGCTGTTGCTCGGCTTGGCCTGTGATTGAGAGCTGCCGCCATATCCTTTTCCATAGTCTGCTCCACCGTGAGCTTGGGACAGGTCGTCAAATCCTGCGTAATATAAAAACTTTTTAAAAGCAGCTCCTAATACACAAAAATGCTACTTAATAAAAGGCAGTGTATGGTTACGCTTCCTAATCTTCTGGGTTTAACAAGTCCTTTGTTATGGATGCTGACCTGAAGCATAGGTGTGTCCGCTGTAACCAGCTTGGTGCTGGTACTGTGCATGCTGCTTGGCTGAGGCAGGTGGCATGAAGACGGTTGGGCCGTACTGGAAGGCACTAGGAACACCTGGCATGCCAGCATAGTAGGGTAGGCTGGTATAGCCATAGCCAGGGGGCAGAGGGGGGTTGAGGAAGGCCTGGCCAGGGTTCTGTGGGGCTTGTGATTGGGGAGGAACTGTACCAGGCTCAGATTGCGAGGGGGCAACTGACGCGAGGCTGGTGGTGGGTACCGGGGAGGGTGCATCACCACGTGCAAATTTGGTAGCTTCACCTTCAGAGTACAAGGAAATAGAACAAATATTTAAAAACAAACACCATTATATGTTAGATATGATTTTTAAGCGAGGCACTGCCATCACCTGAGTAAGGGTTGTTTCCTAATCCACCATCTCTGGCAGCAAGGGTTGTTGTACCAGGGAAAGCGGTCATTCCATAATAATCCTATGGAGAGAGGAGTCACGAGAACTAATTATTTCACAATAAACACAAACAATCTTTCCATACTGCATCTGGAATAGGACAGCCACAGTTTGTCAAAACTACATTAATACACTGTGACCAAAACCTCAGCCGCAAAATACTTACAATGGGTAACCGTGACTGCATCATCTGCAAGTCTTCATAGCCATAGATCTGCTTCAATGCAAAAGAGGGAAGACAGGGGAGGGAAAAAAAAAATTCTTATTATGGTATCTTGCTCATCACAACAGGAAGAAAAAAAAAAATCCACAAGGCCTGCTTATGAGCTCAGTGAAAGAAGTAATTAAATGAAATAACAAGGCTGGACTTACGGGATAGGCAGGAAGCAGTCCTCCAGGTCCCATGATGTACTGATTAGCCAACAGTGGAGGCACACCTTGAGGCAGGTTGGGCGGTGCTTTGCCTGAAGGAAGGCACACAAAGACTTAGCATTTAAAAATAACTACATACAGATTAGATTTACTGCTATTGCATGAATAATGGGAGAGGGACATCTATTACGTCATTAACTCACCAGAGGTGGTGGTAGCCTGCAGTGGTACAGAACGTCCTGTGGATGGAGCCGAGGGGCCGTTTGTAGACAGGCCTGGTGCGCCATTGCTCAGGCCATTTGAGGTGAGGACAGAGCCTGAGAAGGCTGACAGACCCGCGCTGACATCACTGACCACCTGAGACAGAGGAGGGAAAAAATTCTACCTTCACTATAACCTCCAATGTATAATAATAAAACAAATAAAATGCTATAACTGTAAGGTAGGGAACAATGCAAAGAGAGCTACTTACACTGAGGCCAGTAGTGGCAGGTACAGCAGATCCTAATGTAGTCCCACTGCTCACATGACTAATAAATAAATGAGAAACTATTAATAAAGAAATAATTGCAAATCAATACCAAAAGAAGTGCATGTGGTGGGAGTTTACCTGCTGAGGGAGGGAAGAGCAGTGCTGGGTGCTGGGGCTGAGGGAGACGACGAGGACGAGGGTAAGGATGATGCGGTCATGACGCTTTCAGAGGACAGTGCTGTAGAGATAGTCTGAGGAGTGCTTGAGGAAACAGCTATTAAAAGACAGAAAATCTAATAAACATCTAAATCCAGGCAAAGATCAGTTGTTGCTTTTAAATCATGGTATAAATCGGCTTTTAACGCCTGTACTTTAATTCACGTTTGCAGTTTAGTTCTCAACAGAATCAATAATACACTGGACTTGTCTAGCACTACATTAATCCATTTCAATAATAAAGAAGGTTTTTGGTTAGGATATTACATCAAGTTTGTGCTTTTAACGTACCATCTTGTGTACTGGGAGTCCGTACGTCGCTGAATCCATTCTGTGGGCAAAAGTGAACAATCCATTAAAAGAACTTAAAGTTACCCTTGAGGACATAATCAACAGTAATATATGCTAAAATCAGTAAATCCAAATCAGTAATGCCCAAATCATTCTAAGTGTTCGCCTTACAGTCAGAGGGGAGGAAGAGGTGGTGGGTTCTTTGTGCAGGCTGGAAGTTTCAATTCTGGAGGAAGTGGAAGGGGCTGTAGCTGCGGGTAACCCCACAGAGGGAGTGGTATATCTGGGCTCCATTGCTGCTGCAGGTAGGGCAGGAGGAAGACCAGTCACTGGCTCACTGTAAAGACAATAATGTGGGTTACCGAATATCCTAGTCATGCTAGTGGTTATTCTAGTGAAGCTGCACCATTTTGTAAAGTTTTGCATGCCCTTACCTGACAGTGGTTGTTTTGGAGTACAAGTTGCTCTGTGTTTGGACAACGAGAGGAGTTGGTTCCTGGCTGCTTTTTTCTGGCTGTCCGGTGCCTTCTACAGTAGCCTCTGTAGCAAAATCCAGGGCACCAAACTGCACATTCAGCCCAGACACATCAGCAGAACCTGGCATCTCCACTGCAGAAGAGGGTATCTGAAAATCCAGACAATTACTGTATCACTAAATACTCCCAATATAAAGCTAGAAAACATATAGACTAGTTAATCTTCCATGCTACAATAATGCACTATGAATACTAATTTATAAAAAAAAACAGGTTCTCTTCAGCAACACCCCTTCAGCCTTTTTACTCACTGAATCATTAGCAATGTGTGCGTATATTGCAACTCATCAAAAATGCTTCACTGCAAAAAGCTAAACATCATAACCAAGCGCAAAGTAGAAGAACATCAGATACATCAGCAACCACTACAGACTCTTACTTTGGAGGGAGGGGGCATTCTGCGTCTCTGGGGTCTGATTTGTTTGGGTTGATGGGACTCTGTGATGGTGGGGGCGCAAGTATCTCCGGGGGGTTTCAGCACAGGCAAGCTGATGTCTTGTAGAGCCAGAGGAGGAGAGGGGTTACGGCCCTGAGCCGGCAGGTCCGATAGGAGTGTGGGGTTCTGTTGCTGAGTCAGCTGACTGAGGATAGGGGAGGGGTCAGGCTGGGACTTCAGATCAACTGAGGAAGAAACGGATAAGACACTCAGCATAGTCCAGTCCAACTACATAATACAGCATTGTAGTTTATCATAAAGTAATTATGTTTTGATTCAAATAAGCCACATTATTGTTTCACAGAACATTAACTAAAACTTAGGCCAATACTTTCTTTTAATTGCACTGTTGAGATAAACTTGTATTCTTTAAAAGTTTGTTGCAAAACAAAGGTACACAATCAATATAATTGGCATATATTTTAACCTCATGCCCACATGTATTTCACAAAATTTCGATAAACATTCAAGGAAAACACTTATTAAAATAATGAATAAATTAAAAAAAATCCGGACTGTAAGGGCACATACAGGTTTAACAATATAAGCATCTATATAGAGAAGTGGACAAATAAATCCATTAACTGAACTACCAGGAAAGAGAAAGTGACAGCGTGTTTGGGTTGCCAGGAAACATAATTAGCCAAGCCACGCAGCCAATGTAATTTAACTCCAAGAGCATTAATGCTGAGATACAGAAATGAATGAGCACTCAAATTATATAATGCCACGGTCTTTAATCCTTCCAGATAACAGCTTTAATGTGGCAAATGATGATGTACCTTGAATGCTCTTGGCTGACATTTTGGACACGTGTTAGAAATGGGAGGGAAGACAGGTCTTTTTCGTAGTCCCTTAAATCCACCTGCCAGCTAGACTACAAACAAAACCTGAAAGTCCAGACAGCTTGGTTGTCGCAGGTACCCAGGCAAGTGTGAACTAAACCTTCACTAAAAATCTAAATGCAAGAAATCTAAAATCTGATTTCTTGCATTTGGGTAAAGGAGATGTGACAAAGCTTGAATGCAGCAGCTTTATAAATATGTAACGAGGTGTGTGTGTCAGAGTGTTTATGCTGCTACTCACTGTGAGTCATGGTAACAGGGATCTCAGCTTTGGGTTCATTCAAAGCTAAGGTTGCATGTACAGTAGGGGGAGGAGAGCTGGATTCAGCAACAGGGCTGCCATTGGACAGGGCAACTGGTGTCTGATTGGAAAGAGGTGTGACGTGGGGGACACTGACTGGCTCGGTTTTCTGCACGTCAGGCTGAGGTGGTCTGGATCCCAAATACTAAACAAAAATAATCAGATAAAGAAAAGAAAGGTAAATAAATCTTTATTTTTTTTAATGACGTGTTAAATACATAATAGATAAACAAACCTAATTTACTGACTCTACTGACTATCCCTTGTGCTTGTCTCAAAACTAAAAGCCCTAGCAGAGCATAATGAAATGCTTATGCTCTGCCAGTAGACTGATCACTGCGTACTTGCCTGAACAAATGGAGCAATGCAGTACTGACGTGCATTGCTTTCATTCTTTAAACTATATGAAAGTCAGACAAGCTCCAGCTGGTTCAGGATGGAAGGTCACATGTCAGTCTACAGCAGCCTGCATATTAAATTTCAGCATAAATGGAAATATCTGTGCAGATCAAGCGATGTGTACTTCCTCTAGCAATAAGAGCAACTGATCCGAGCTCTGGGTTCATCAATGAATCCATTGAACTTTCCAATTGCCTAAAATATCCTAAATATCTTAAAGAACTCCCTAAGTAGCTCAAAAATATGTACTGCTGGTTAGATAATGTACTACATATACAGTTGACAAGTTTCAGACCGCAGGAACAATTAACTAAATTGATGCAACCACAAGAAGTGAGTGAGTGAGTGAGTGTGTGTGCGTTCTCACCGAGGCGGCATGGGCATAGGTGCCAGCAGCAGCAGAAGCATAGCTGTTGGCAGCAGCTGAGGCGTAGCTGTGCGTCTGTGTGCGAGCTGTGTGTTGTTGAGAGTTGGTAAACACCAGGCTCTGTGTGAGTGGCTCCTGGGACGACGGCTCCAACCCAACCAGGTCAGAGTCCACCTCTGCTTTAGGCAACAGAGAACTCAGATCGACCCTGCCGGATGGAGAAAAGAAAAATGTCTATTATGAGAGGTCTGAGGGAGCAGGGTGTCGTGATGTTTGCAATAATCGAATGTTTGTTACACACATGTTGGGTCGAGATTAGGTTTAAAAATGTTGGAGTGTTTCTTTAACATGTTGAAGCAGGAGCTCTTACCCCTGTCCTGGTGTCACGTGGTTCTGTGAGGCAAGTGCGAAAGAGGCAGTGAACACTTTGGTCTCGGAAAGCTGTTAGGAAAATAATGGAATAAAGTCACACATGAGCAGAGGCTAAACATGCTACACTGAAAAAGAAAAAAAAAAGTAAATAATCCTATAATCCTCTAAGCTTACTGTCCTGCACATTTAATAAGAAACCGGATAGTACCTTATACAATTGTAAAATTATGATAATTAAATATGCCAGGCTGTATGAATTTCATTGGCCAATTTACAAAGGTCTATAAATACAAGCCTACTTGGACAGATTTAAGTGCTCTTAAATCGCCCCCATCTCTTTTTTGCTTCTTAATGTAACTGCAGGATAAACAAAGAAGCAAAGAATTAAGTCACTTACATCTTCATTCCAATCTTCTGCAGCCCAGTCTTCCAGATTGTTTCCTAACAAGTAAAGAGTAATGTCTGAACTATTTAAATAAACACAAGCAACAACATTCACATGCAGACCACCATCCAGGTCACTCTTATAGCTACTGTATGGATTCAATTTCTGGCATCTATAGATGACCAACCAAGTATACTCTATGCAAGGAAAACACAGTAAATGCATTTGGCAGTAAATACAGTGAATGGCAACTGCCATAAAGAAAAGAGTCGCACATGCTCTGCAGAGAAACAGTTTCACTCATGAACTGGCTGTTCTTTAAAAAAATAAAAATAAAAAAATACAGAAGGATTAACCCTTAAGACTAAAGCAGTCCTGATCCTTGAGGCAACATAGCACTAGACCACTTTAAGCGTTTTTTCTTTTCTTTTTTTTTTTTAAACAGAGGTCCTACTGGTGTGTGTGTGGACGGGGGAGGTTTCAAACGTCACAGTGAACCAAAGTTATTATTACTTATGAAACATGTACATTTTACTGCTATCGGAATATAGAAATGTCACTTAAATGCAGAGCTCACAAAATGTGCATGTTATTATTATTAGTCATAGAAACAACCAAAAAACAACTATAAAACACGTGACCTTATAAATCTCTGCCATTTCAAATCCAATTAAAAAAACTAAACAAAAACAAAAAAAACATGCAAGTCATATTTATTTATTCATAATAAAATAAAATCCATCTCATCATATTACCTACTTTTGGCTGAAAAAAAAGGATGATTCACTCTATATTGCAAATTCCTGAGTTCTGAGGGTTACCACTAAGTATATTTCAGACCTGTGGGAAACGCCGTCTCGAACAACTGAGACCGAGAATAGCTTACCTGCTCCCTCAGTAGTGTCGTTGGCCGTCTCTACAGGATCAGCAGAACCAGTGTAATCAGCAGTGTAAAACGTCCTGCACACCCAAACAGAACACGGGATAGTACTGTAATTTTAATATTAACAGCAACATAATGCTAAACTCGGGGGTGCCATGTACTCAGGAATTCTAGAGGACTGCAAATACCATTCAGTTACATCTGCAGTTCTAGGAGCAGTTCCTCCAATTAATATACATATACATGTTAAAATAGCAGTCAACAGTTGTCAAGTGATTTGGACAGGATTCAAATTTTACAAAGAAAAGATTTACTATTTTATTGTTGATTGCATTTTTGTGTTTGGCAAAGGAGTAGAAATTATGTAAATGGTAATTCGTTAAAATCATTCTCTCAACCAAGTAACAAAACATGGATTATGAAAGTTCTGCTAAATTGCATTAATATACAATACAGTCATACGGATGCTTGCCGTCTGCTATTAACAGAGACAACATGGTTACTGGTTATCCTTCCACAGTGCTACTTAAATCTTAATTCAAATGTAACCTAACTAAATGTGCTATTAACTGGAAATCACCTCATGAAGGCAGCCATTTTTGTTTTGTCTTGTGGTTGATCTTCAGCTATCCCAACCCCCCCTATACATGACTCATCAAACCGATGACCATTTTAAAAACTGTTTAGAAATTTTTGATCTATACACCCTACTGGGAACTTCAGCTTTTAGAAGATGCATCTTGTGCACAAATAAAAGATTGCATAAAGTTCTCACCACAATCTCTTAAATGTGACTACATCAGATTAACGAGAATGGTTTTACATTACCGTCCATCCTAACTACTAAGCAAACAGAGGTAAGGCTGTGGAAGTGAGTTTAGATCTTTTAGACAATGTAAAGCAGATAACCTATACTTACCCCATTCCCTGAGAGAACCTATTTACACCCTCTCCTCTGCCTCTTCCTCTCCCTCCTGCACCTAAACAGAGGACACGGTTAACCACAGAATGCCACACACTGGGGTATATATACAAACAGTTTAGAAATGGCACAGTGCAACTTATAAACTTGATTAAACTTGCAAAAACCTGCCAGTAGAATATTTACAAAATAAAAAGCATTATTCTTAACTGAGAACACCAGGGAAGTTAAAGGGGTCAAAGCATCACACACACTGCCCCCGTTTCTTATTCTTTCCCTGGCTTTCGTCACACGTCCCCGTGAGCCTCCTCCTGGCTGCAGCTGCTCTACTCAATGCATTCCTCTAACCGTGTGGCCTGCTAATGACCGTTACAGTGTGACACAAATAGCAACATAGCAACAAGCACCTTTCCACAACTCCGAACACCAACTGTGGGGTCCTGGCTGAAAACAGTGTTATCTAAACTTGTTTGTCTAGGCTTCTGGGTTAAACTATTACTGATTTTTATCCACTGATTGACTGACAATGTGCGTTTAGGCTATATTTAGTTTGTAAGGGCTTTTCAAGCTCTTAATAATGAAGAACAGTTTTCAAAAGTTTATGTAATAGTGAGTTATTGGCATAATCCCAAGGAAGCCTAAGACAAAGAAAATATACACGTGTGAATTTCTTTGGTAATCCAGTGTGTGTGTGTGTTCACACGCATGCTGACCTCTTCCTCTTCCTCTGCGTCCGCGCTCTCCTCTTTCTCCGGGAGTCGAGTCAAACCCATTTTCCTCTGTGCGGCCTACAAAAACAATTTGCACATTTAGAATGCTTATGGAAATATGGCCTGTACACTCATGCACATTTACACTTCAAACAAGCGTAACCACACACCTTCCTGGATGCGGCTGGCTCCACGGCCGCGTCGGTTTGGACCACCGCGGCCCCTGCCCTCCTTGTCGACCCTTCGCTCTTTTGTCTCTGCTGTTACACCTTCTTTACCCACACTCTTCTTCTTCCCCACCGTCTCCCAGGAGTCCTGACCAAACAGCACATGGTGTAAATAACAACAGACTAAGGCTGTAATCTGCATTGTCATAGTTACACATACAGATCAAGTTAACATTTGGCAAAGGCATCACAGCAGCCTTGTAACAGAAGCTTGCTTAGGAGTACCAACAGATGGATTATATTGATCTCAAACAATTCTTGGAACCACACAGAATGGGGCATGAAATTACAAAGAAAAACATTTGAATCGAGATATGTCCAGGGCACGCCATTTACCTGAGCAGGAACCTCCTCCTCCAACAAGAAGTTGATGGCTCTGTTGACATCTCCGTTGCAGTCGTGAAGAGCCACCATGCACTCGTCCTGATTTCGGCTGGTGACCTCGATGAGCTAAAAGACACGCATACGAGCATCGGTCAGATCTCTATATGTTTTTTTTTTTGGTCTTATGAAGTCAAAAAACGGGTCGTACTTACCTGTTTGACTTTCCCCTCAAAATCTGCATCATTTTTGTCAATTATCTGCGCCAGACGAATCTGTTCTGCTGTGGCCTAGATTACATAAAACAACAGCAACACAGATAAATCTCCTTGAAAGCATATTACTAGCACTGTTTCTATAATTGGAGGTATATTTTTGGCCTACGGACAACATATTGCCCGGTGTCTCCATAGCACTTTCCAGGGCCATATGTGGAAATGTCCCGCAACCCCCCCCCCCACTTTTTTTTTTCTTCTTCTTCCCTTTTTGCCCGGATGGACGGATGTTATGCCTACCTGAATCTGTTTCTGTGGTTGTGAGGTGTGTGAGGTCTGTGGCTGCACTCTGTCCCGATTTCCTCGGGCGGCGTCAGCAACCACTGAAGTCATCATAAACAGTATATACAAAATAATGTATGTACAAAGTAGAAAAGTCTGGGGAAAAAAAGAAACGAGATGGATAGGTTAAAAAAAAAAAAAAGATGTGCAAAGCATACAATTTTTTTTTTTAATAAACCAGTGTAAGTGACAGGTGCAAACAGGAGCAGACGCTGCGAGTTGAGTGTAAGTGTAAGACTATCACGCAGGCTCATGGGCAGCTGCTTAAATATAGCCATCCAAACATGGCCTAGGCTGGTGTAGACTTACACCCTAGCTTGCTCAACCCCTCCCTGTGGCAATCTAACAGCCTTAAAAACAACTGGACAGAAAATAAACATTATGCTCATGTCGGAGCAGCGTGTACAGGCAGGAACTTCAGCTTCTGTGTTTCTTTTCTATGATGCAGTATTAACTAACGCGCAGTACTTTATCCTGCTCCTGATGGCTCAGTGCCAGAAAAACTCCCTTTATCACTGCCATTCAGTATAGTTTCGGTTTATGTCGTCACCAACTACAACGTACAGCTTTCTCTTTAACACACACATTTTCTATCTATCTATCCATACATACATACATACATACATACATACATACATACAGAGAGAGAGAGAGAGAGAGAGTTTACAGTGCCTAGCTTGGTCACCAACTTAAAACAAAGCCATGCTAGTACAAGTCTAAACAGTGCGCACTTTCTTCTTTCCGCTTTCACAAATAAATAAAACACTACAATTATTTTTTTCCTTCTTATAAACAGCTTCTAAAAACACGTCGATAAACAATGAATACACAGTAACTACATTTCTCAAATGCGCTTCAGAGCTGAATACCGACTAGCCGTAAACGGTTAGCTAACTTTAGCTAAGCTAAACGGCTAACGTCAGCGATAGCAAACTGTTAGCAAAAGAAGCCTCAACACACACCCATGAAAACTTCAAACATGAAAGCATATGTTGTTACAATCGTCAAAAAAAGCTTAAAAATCGAGCTAACATAGCCGGTAAATCATCTTAACGCGCATATATAGTGAAAAATAATAATTTGGTGGTTGGTTAGCTAGTTAGCTAACTAGCCAAGTAACTACCTAGCGACCGCACATGCTAGCTCTTTCCCCCCCAGACTCGTACCTGACAAAACCGCGTCCCGGTCTCAAATGGAGGTCTAAAGTCTACATAGTGCACTAAACACAGTATTATTAGGTGTTACTTCATACCCTGAGCGCTGATTCAAACAAGAGTCCCGTGAGGTATTTGGGACAGAACCCACGCACGCCGTAACGGTACTACAGAAAGCGAGAAAGAGTGTGGAATGTTCTAGTGAACCGCGTATCTTTTTTTAAATCAGCCATTTATTGATATCCTGCGAGAATCAAACCCTACACAAACCAACTCCAGTGATGTGTTTCGATATCGATGCTTAATCTATTTCCCTAAAAAAAAAATAATAATAAAAACCCAGCATGAACATACCGTCTCCGCTCCGTGAACGGTAATGTGTTTACCTGCCCACAGCACACCACGCTTCCCTCATGCAGTGTGTGATGAGAAGCGACGCCTCAACAGGAAGCAATAAAAAACCTCTGGTCAAAATAAAAGTCCTGAGGAAACAAACAAACAAAAAAAAACAAGCTGCCAAAGCACAAGCCAGGCTGCATAAACTGGTTATCAGTACCCATCTCAAAATGGATGCTGGTGAATAATTTAGTTTTATGCACTGTTGAGTTCTGTGGGTTATCATCACCATAATACAACACCTATATATTTGTTTCCCTTAAGATGATTTGAATGATGGTGGCATGGTGGTGTAATATCACACTCATACACAAGTTTTTTTTTTTTTTAAAATCCCATCCCACATTAGTCCCACTTTCCAGAGTGGGAAACCAGAGTTCCTGGAGGAAACACACCAAGCACAGGGAGATCATGCAAACTCCAGGGTTGAGAGTGCAATTCCCACCGCGGGTCTGAGTTCTCCCTGTGCTTGGTGTGTTACCTCCAGGAACCCAGTACAAAGACATGCAGATGAGGCGAACTGGCATTCCCGAAATTGCCCATAGTTTCTGCCATGCGATGAATTGGAACCCGTTCCAGGGTACCTAATCTTCTTAACGCTCTAGTAGCCGAATGAGCACAAATTCCCATAAAAATGGTCCAAGACCTAGTGGAAAGCCTTCTCAAATTAGTGGAGGTTATTATAAGTTTAACAGGAAAGTGGAACTTATGTGGGATGGAATGGTCAAAACTTGCATATGAGTGTGATGGTAGGGTTTCAACAAACATTTAGAAATATAGTGTATATAAATTGCAAATGCATTTTTTGGTAACACATACCTTAAGTTAAAAACAACTTCCTAAAAACAAGTGAAGAAATCCTACAGATACAGAATCTCTCTTGGTTCCCCAGTTAAGAAGCCGTGACCAATCACCTGCTCATCACTTATCGGGTAAAAACCAATCACAGTGTCATGCTGTATACTGGAACCACTATGTCAATAAAAATAACACTTTTTCAAACCTGTGTCTGTGCTGAGACTTTGTGCGCTTACTGACCAGTTTTACTTTAACTCCTCAGACACGCTTGACTAGGAAACTCACAAAAAAACTGATCTTAGATCAGCCCAATGCATATCTGTGTCACCTTACTGAAGTGGACTCTATCTGACTCTTTACACTCTGATAAACCTGTCCTTTATCCTAGAGTTTAAACAAACATGGCCGCTCTGATGTCGCTCTTTCTGGCGTCAGTCCTTTTGGAAACGGCTTTGTTGGCGTCTCCGTTTTCCCCAGAGAAGGTAAGTGGATAAAAGGATTAAATGAGGATAAAATATGTTGAGCTTTAAATAAGTATTTTGCATTCATTAACCATTTTTAGGACTTGTAAATGTGTATGTTCTTTAGAAATTTAAATATCTACAGTACAGCTGTCTAAATTTCCAATATTTTATGCTTGAAGGATTTTTTAGAGTCAAAGACCCCTGAGGAACTTCTTCATTATTTTGACACCAATTCAACAACTCTGGGTAAACTTTACTGAAGGTTCAGTTACACATTAAAGAAGAGTTATGTGCGTTACTCAGCACTAATCATATATTTTTTCGTGTAGTGCCTGAATTTGAGCTTCTGTGGGTAAGTTGCTTCGGAAGCCACTGCTCATTTCAAGCACAAGGGAAATACTTCAAACTGAGACGGAGAAACGATCCATCCTTGTCCGGTCCCTCCAACCTGGAGATCGCCATCAACACCACTCTCAGTGTAATAAACAGGAGGGATAAAACGTTTTGTGTGCAGCTTGACGCACTGCAACCAGAACATGCTAGATCTTTTCTTTCAATTTGTGACGGAAAACTTGTAAGTTTTTGTTTGTTTTAAATTAATATGTATGAAAATTTTTATAGTGTAATGATTTGCTTCAACATGTAAATACTGTACTTGTTTTATGATCATTGTTTCATCCTTTCCTTTCTAGCAAGGACTACTTCTCTTGCAGTCAGCAAAGCTACACGTTCATCCATTGCTCCAAAATCATTTAGATCACCTAAGAAACTCTGTGGATATCCCTGGAGGTGTGCCACACATCATTGTGCCCCACCCATCACCTGCAAGGACACACCTTCAGAAGTCACAGAGTAAGTGACCGTTTAATAACGATGCATTGTTGAAGAGCTGTTTAATTGCAGGCAATCCTGCCTGTAATACAAATCACAGATGTACAGTCTATTAATGTATTTATTTGAATATATTATCAATTTTATTTAATTCATATCTTGTATCTTGGAAGTACTGTATATTCAGGATTTATGGAAGGAGTCTCCAGTGTCAGTGCTTTGTAACAGGAGGTTTTCTGCCACTGGACAGAGAAATTTGCATGAACTTATCTTAAAGATGTTCAGTATTAAACATGCTTGTTAAAGCAATATTGTGCAAGGTTCTTAAATTTAATGAAAAAATGGTTGGGAAATTTGTGCAATTTAAGTTATGCCTCTACTTGTCACATATACATTACTGCACATTGAAAGTCCTTCTTTGCATATCCCAGCCTAACTAGGGTCTGGGTGAAATGCAGCCATGATACAACATAACTCCCCTGGGTTAATGGCCCTGCTAAAGGACCCAACAATGGCAACCTGTAGGAGCTGGGGCTCAAACCCCCAACCTTCTGATCAGTAACTCAGTGCCGTAGCCTTCTGAGCTACCACTGAGCTTTGAGCTATCACTGCCCACTTTGTGGTCTAAATATTATTAATGTTGGTAACAGTGGCCTTGCATCGTACTACCACATTATGGATAATTTTCTATGACAACATTGTTTAAGTTAAATCTCTCAATTTTTTGTATTTAGCAATTGTGACCAGCATTAACCTCCACTTTTAATAATAAGCCTAAACTAGGGCTAATAGTTTAGTTTTTCTGACTTGCCTTTCTTCCAAAGCAGTAACCGTACAAAACGTCTCCTAGTCTACTGCAACAAATGAAAACAAATGCTTCTAGTTCATGCAAATGCTTCAACAGATCAAACAGTCACCATCATGCCTTTGGGTCATTATGGAAATCATCGTAACTTGTTCTTCAAAATGGTAGTCAAATAAAACCTTATTTGCATATCAGATTAACACAACTTGCAATGTTTTAAAAAAAAAGCAGCAAGAGTAAAGGAAAGTCTTGAATGAAATGTATTATACGAGGTGCGTTCGGGTCAAACCGGGAATTTTGCAGAATAAAAGAACACAGTTATGTTTTTAGGAGTAAAAACCCCCTTTATTTCTCTCTATAATCTCCTGATACACTAATGCACTTGTCCCAGCATTGCACTAGTGCTGGAATACCAGCAAGGTAGAAAGGTTTCCCAGTTATATCTGTTATATTTATTTAAATAGGTTTCACAATAACCGTTGGAGAATGTTGTACACCATCTTATACTGTATATTTTAGAATATTCTTTAATCTTTAATGTCATTTATGATATGATGGGATATGATTCAAACATCAATAGATTTGAAGTTAGACTGTATATACGTAAAAGCAAGCACTCTCAGCTAATTTTTATATGTTATATCAGCTCATCGCAGGCTCCAGAGATCACTTCCAGGGGCAGAGGTCACCCATTTAGAGCTGCTGGTTGTAGTCGGCCCTGATGTCCACGAGGTTCACAAGCAGGACACAGAGAGATACATCCTCACCAACCTGAACATTGTGAGTGTCGAGCTTGTTAGAAGTCTGCATTCTAGAAATATCCACGCAGAACTTTTCCACATTTTATATATAGTGTTACCTCTCTGAATTCAAATGGGATTTGTGCACAACATAACAAACATATCAAATATAAAGGATAAAGACACTTTATTGTTATTGTAGTAATATGATGAAATTTGTTTGGTAGCTCTCAGAGGCCAGCAGGAATAAAACAAAAAAAGAAAAAAAATGTTAATAGAAGAATATATACAATGGGGAAAAAAATGTTGATTTCCTCCCCCAGGCGTCCGAGCTATTACGAGACGTCACTCTAGGTGCTAATATACGAGTCCACCTGATCCGTATGATCATTCTCACTGAGCTGGAGGTAACTATCACAGCTTGCAATGGGATTGAATTTCTGTGTCATAAAAGCAAATGTGGAGTCTCCCTAATTGCAAACAAATTAACAGCCAGATATTCAGATCACTGATGACATCACTTCCTCTCTGAGGAGTGTGTGTGAGTGGGGCCATAAAGTCAACCCTTCGCTGGAGACTGACCCCCTGCATGCAGACCTGCTTCTGTATATCACCAGGTAGAGAGGCAATCCTGTACTTCACTTTCAGGAATAAAATATATATATTTTTTTCATTCTAATTTATATTTAACATATAATTTATATTTATCTGCTTCTTTTGGAAGGTTTGATTTAGTATTGCCCAGTGGGAATAAACAGGTGAGAGGTGTGACCCAGCTGGGTGGGGTCTGTTCTAGCCAGTGGAATTGCGTAATCACAGAAGATACAGGCTTTGACCTCGGCATCACTATCGCACATGAGATTGGACATAGGTACAGTAAGAGAAGCAAATCTGCCAAACTGTATCTAGCGTCWAGCTTGTGTTCCTAAAATGCTCGAATGTAGTATATAATATGAAAGTAAATGCAAGTTTTTTTTTTCTTCCCAGTTTTGGAATAAACCATGATGGGGTTGGCAGCACGTGCAGCAGCAGCGGGTTTATAATGGCGTCTGATGGCGGCTATAACAGTGTAGATCTCACCTGGTCTCAATGCAGCCGAAACCAGCTCCTTGACTTCTACAGGTAAAGACTTATTGCTKCTGATGCTACAGGATGTGTGAGTTACCCTAGATATGCTTATTCATGGTCATTGTTGCTTGCAAGTAGAAAAAAAGTAACGATCAGTGGCGTTCAAGTCAAACTGGGACTTTTTATGAMCTTYACAGTATAGTGATGAGATTATTAGCGGAGTAAAACTTTTGAATRGTGTGAACATTTTAGAGAAAACCATACATCCATGAATGATGCGGTGGAGCCCACAGCAGTCGTTCATATGAACATTCAGCGAGAGCATATCCCAGCCTAACTACGCGTGATCCTTAAAAATCAACAGATAACTTCACCAACTTGTCCACATGTTTGGGCCATTAAATGAGATCCCGGAAGATGAAACAGGAAGCAAGCAATGGCTTCGGAACACAATGGCTTTGGTATCCAAGCACTACTGAATGCTGAGACAAATGCATTAGTATAGCAGGAGCTTATATAGGGAAATAAACATAGTTTTTACTTTCCTAACTGTGTTGTTATTCTGCACAATCAAGARGTCTCAGGTTTGACTTGAACACCCCTCGTAGTTCTATCTTCTTACAGTCCAACTCATCTTGTGTAATACATACAGTGCAGTATGATAAATGTCTATTTTTCTAAAGTATTTGAAACATATTAGTGCAGGTAAGGCAGAGTGTGTGAAGGATGTACCGGTGCTGGGMGGATCACTGCAGGAGTGGAAACCAGGATTGTATTTTGGTGTAGATGATCAGTGTCGCATTGCATTCGGGAGCACAGCGACTGCCTGTTCTTTCACTAGTAGTGACATGGTAAGAAAACACTTACATCAGAAATGAAAAATTGTTGTTGTTGTTGTTGTTGACCCATCTGCAATAAAACAGACACACTTTCCTCTCTCCCTTAGTCGCCTGTTCAACCAAATAAAATAGATTTCTTTATTTTCTTTATTCTAAGGGGACTCTGAGAGTAGGTTTCATTCCTGGACAAATTTTAGGATTTAGGAGCATAGATTTTAGGATTCCTTTTGAAATCATATTATTATTCTATGGAGGAAACGCTTTTYCGACAGTTTTACTGCAAAATGAGATATACTGTATGCAAACATTCTTTTCAAAACAAACARGAACTGTTTCAAAGAAGTAATGGTGAAAATATTTTGTGCGTGGTTCCTTTGCGTCACAAGGGTGTGAATGAGCACACTTTTTAAACTTTTATGTAAAAAATTTTATGATTAGGTCAATGTGAATTTTTTCGATGGTTGTGCAAAAAGCTGTAACTCCACCTCCYGCAGTTGTGTTCCTGTCCATCAGCCATCAGTTGTGTTTGATGCCAGGTAAATAAGTAAATTAATAACAGTAATGTGTTATTCTAAACACATTATTCACTAATCTAATTATTCACTCTCACTCACTCATCATCTATASCGCTTAATCCTGTATTCAGGGTCACGGGGGGCCTGGAGCCTATCCCAGGAGACTTGGGGCACAAGGCGGTTTACACCCTAGACAGGGTGCCAATCCATTGCAGGGCACACACACACATACAGACACTCATTTACCCATTACAATAAAAATTTGGGAACGCCAATTAACCTAACCTACATGTCTTTGGATTGTGGGAGGAAACCGGCTTACCTGGAGGAAACCCACCAAGCACGGGAAGAACACGCAAACTCCATGCACAAAGAGACGGGAATCGAACACGGACTGGTTGAGTTAAAAAAAAAATTAAATATCAAAATCTTGCTTTGATGATGTTTTTGTAGCGAGTCATGGCAGCACATTGGAACATGAAAAAGTGTTGGTGAAGTTTGTTAAAGATCATAAGAAACATTTAAAACAATATAAGTTAAGTGTACAGCAATGCCAACTCCTTTCCCCTTACCCCTAAGACAGCACCTTGTCATTGTTCAGGGATGCACCATATAAGATCCGGTCAGGTATCAACCAACTGCATAACACAAGTGCTAGTGGTACTGTAGTTCAGAACTCCTAAAAGAATTTTGTTATCAGCAACCGTGTCTGTCTATGGATAAGAATTTACCATAGAGTCAAAGTCTGAAAATGGTCTTTATCTCATTTTGCTGTCAAACTGCTCACTTAAACATCATTATACAAAATGGGGTTTTATTTGATTCCAAAATAAAAATTGTTATTATTGAGAATTTGCTATGATATACAATTATTAAAAAGTAGGGGAGCCAACCTCGTGATTGAGAATAATGTTCCTATACCAGCACTTTTCTTTTACCAGCACTACCTCCATAACCTAATCAAAAGATCACCTGAGTCATATCTTATGACTTAAAGTGCTGTACGATGCAGTGTGGTTACAAACTACTCTGTCCAGACTTTATTCTTATATATTTAGGCTACATGTCGATTTCTGTCCTGCCACATCGCCCCTGGTGATCGCAGCACCTGTACCCGTCTTCTTGTCCCGCTATTGGACGGCACTGAATGTGGGCTAAATCAGGTATCACATCTTATCTGTCTTGTCTGAAGGATTTCCCAAAGTTAAATATCATTCCTTAAGGACATTGTGTTTTACAACACAACATTTAGAGGAAGCTGTGTTCTGTCTCAGTGGTGTCTAAAGGGCCGGTGTGTGTCAGCGTCCAAACTGAGTTCGTCTATGCTGGTTCATGGCTCCTGGTCATCCTGGTCTGAATACTCGTCCTGTTCACGCACCTGTGGAGGAGGCATCACGTCCCGCAAGAGAGAGTGCAACAATCCTAGGTATGCATTGCTAAGTAAGGGATAAAACACAACAGAGCACACTGTTACAGGAAAATAATCAGTGATGGGGTGGTGTGTGAAGTGCATTTCCCCAAAGTGTTTCATTCACAACAATGACAATTTTTTATCAATAAAAGGGTGACATGTCCTATTTCTATTAATTTATAATTTTGCTCAACACAAAAAAACAATATATGCAACAATTTAGAAATCTCCCCACTGTAGGATGAATAAAAGTATATTTTAATACCTGTTCCTTTAACCGTAAAAGTTGCTCACCTTAACAGCCATAAAATGCAGTTCGTCATGTTGCTGAGAAACTGAACGGGTTTTGAGGGGTCTCATGTTTCTGAAAAGATCATACAAAGAGAACAGCTATACTGTACATTGGACCAAGAGACAACCGGTTCTGAAAATATATGTCCAACTTGCATTTCCCCAAATTACCACTAGGAACTATCTCCAAAAGTGAGTCAGTCCCCATAGACCTACGCTCAACTTTACAAAATGAGTCATCTGTGTTCAAGGGGAAAATCCTCCTTTCAACAGAGTTGGAGGTCTTAGGCACAACCCGTGTCCTATTTTTCATGCTGCTCTTTCATCCATCCCATGGAAGATCAGGATCTCTTCACAGGTCCACCAAGAAAGACCCCTTTATAGACTCTCGCTGATCGTTACACCTTAATGACTCTCCCTAATCTCTCTCTATTGTTGTTTCATCTTAACAGCCACCCCCAGTCCCTAACAACGCTCTCTCCTGCCCTCACCTTYTCCATTGTTCCCATAATGAGCCTTTTCAGGCAGGGGAGGATCCTTTCACCTTGGAGGACTCAAATATGAGGAACTTACCTCAGACTGCAGTAGTGAACAGATCTACCTTACAAGAAAGAAGTCCGGTTGACATGACTCAACTTCCAGATGACTGAGAATCTTCACAGAAGACTCATGACAATGTATCTCATAAATGAAAGTTATATAAAGCTGCAAAATCATGCAGATTTCAGTGACAGCTGCATTGAAGGTGTTAAAGTGCTAGGTGTCTGCTATGCACCATATACTATCCAGCTCATTCTAATCTTTGTAGTTTAACTTATCACAAGAAATGTAGGAGGTGACATGGGATGATGTGTAAGGTATGGGTGACATAGTTCAGGTTAGTAGCCATCTTCAACCAATAACCAGGCACTCTTAGTTCCCCAATTTGCCCATTTATGGAATTTTAGATGGAGGCAGCTCCTGTCGAGATGGCGACAGCCAGAGCTTCAAAACCACTCTTCAGAAAAAAGTTTTTGTACAGTCTAAGTATCTGACCGGGACTAGCACTGGAACTGGGGACTCTTTTCAAAAATGCTCTCTGGCCTACTGATTGGAAGGTCCCAGGTTTAAACCCAAGCACCACCAAATTGCCATTGATGGGCCCTTGATCCAGGTAGTTAACCCTCAATTGCTCCAATGTAAAAAATGAGATAAAATGCAAGTTGCTCTGGATAAGGGAATCTATCAGATGTAAAATATCTCCTCACAGAAAACATCATCATATCAAAGATTACAGGCATTTTAGAAGTCTGTCTGTGTAAATTGTCAAAATCGAGACATGAATCAAACATGTGGTATAAAAGCTTATTTTTGCATATAGATCATGGGCAAGCCTTTGACCTTTTGCTATATATGTGTGGTTAATTGTAGGCCAGCATTTGGAGGGAGAGACTGTGAGGGAGAGGGAACAGAAGCTGAACTTTGTAATCGTCAGGTACATTTCAAAACTGGTAACGTTTTCAATAGATCTCAACTAATGTGTGATCAATCAAACATACATGCTGTCCTAACAAAGAGTCAGATATCGCATCATATAAAGCAAGAGAATCAGTATTACTGCACGAAAAGCAGGTTTCTTTGTTAATAACTGTATGTCTTAGTGGATTTGGTGGCCTACTTGATAATGTGCTGCTAATAGATTTAGATGCTTCTTTCCTGTCTTGTGCTTTAAAGATCATCTCAGGAATCCATATCTGACCTTTGTGTCGGAGTTAGAAGTGTGAGGTTCACATGCCTGATGACCTTGTGATCTCTTGTCCTTGTTATAGCCATGTGAAAGTAACCAGCATGAGTTCATGGCCCAACAGTGCTCGGATACAGACCGGCAACCCCTCATGCTTTCTGCATATTCGACCACTGCGCACTCATGGATACCTGCAGTTGGCTTCATTTCAGGTCAGCTGACCAACAGAATGATTATCAGAAATACTGTTTATCATAATAACATTAATCATGTTGGGTCCTGTGATTTTATTCGAATGGTTTTCTCGGTTTCTGCCTCTCTCGGTATGTGGTGATAAGGTGACGCTCAGTGTAAGCTGATGTGTCGCTCTCGTGAGCAGGACTTCATGGTGAGTCGTGGGGAGCAGTTTATCGACGGGACGAGGTGTGAACTCGATGGCCCTGTCACTGCTGGCTCCGTCACTGCCTGCCTTAACGGGAAGTGCAGGGTAATGTCAGAATCAACTCTGTGGTCCTGTATGAAGGGCATTTTATTCAGTACTGCAACGCTTCTAGAACAAATACATAAAAGAAATCCTAAATTTGACATAATTACCAATAAAATAAATTACTGTAGTTATGTATGGATGAGCAAATTGAAGATGCTGATTGTATCTGTAATAATAATGCAGTTTCACGAACGTTTCAAAATATGACAATGCAGTGCATTCAGTTAGTTGCTAAGTTTCAGGCATCTATTTGGACTTTCTGATACCAACGTTAACTCCACCCACAGCCATAACAGTGTTGAGCCACGCCCCCTTTTTCTTTAAAAAACTACTACTATTCAAACAGCATTTAAAAAATACAGGGTCTTGGGAAAAAATACAATTTTAAAGTGCTTGATTAAACTATGTCTTGCACCTCCAGGGTCTGGGTTCGATTCCCACCTTTGGTTAGTGTGCATGGAGTTTGCATGTCTTCCCTTGGTGGGCTTCCTCCTGGCACTCCAGTTTTCTCCCGAAGGACGGACCACAGTCCAAAAATTCATTCCCGAATAGCATTCCCAAACTGCCTGTAGTGTGTAGTGTGTGAATGAGTGTGTGAGTGTGTGTGCCCTGCGATAGCTTGGCACTCCATCTAGGGTGTACCCCGCCTTGTGCCCTTTCCTGGGATAGGCTCCAGGCCCCCCGCGACCCTGTATACAGGATAAAACCTGTAAGAAGATGAGTGAGTGAAGGAGTGAGCTGAGCTGCATTAAAATGAATGGTTAAGAAATATTATTTTAAACATCAGTAATACTATTAGATAGATTATAGAAAACTTAAGGGTTGAGGAACTACAGCAGTTAAGAGTTCCTATGGTCTTATTTCAGGTGTTTGGCTGTGATGGCGTGTTACACTCTGGGAAGGTTCAGGATGTTTGCGGGGTGTGTGGGGGAAAAGGCAACACCTGCCATCTTAATACCGGCTCTTACACAGGTGGAGAGGCCAAAGGTAGTGGACCTTTATTTCTCTTATCCGCTGAACATTTTTCTTTATGAGCATACTCTGATTTATTCCTGCTTTGCTTTCATTTCAGAGTATGTCACATTCCTCATTCTGCCAGTGAACGCCTCTCAGGTTCACGTTAGTAACTGGAATCCAGTTTTCACACATATGGGTAATTGCTAAAAAAAATATTTTTAAAAAGCTTTTATATTACAAATATTTCATATCACTAGTGTATGTGTTTCCATATTCAAAAAATCTACAATTCTGGTTTGTGTAGCCATGCTGGTGAATGATGAATATATAGTAGCTGGAGATGGGGATATAGCGTTAAACACTACCCACCCTTCACCTTTAGAGGAGAACCACATGACCTATAGTCTCTACCTCACCCCTGACCTTCTACCTCACACAGAGGAGCTCATTCTGTCTGGACCAATCTCAGACAAAATTCACATACAGGTCTGTACATTTGAACCAGTTTACAATGTCCGTAATATCTATTCTAGTATTGAAGAATTCCCCAAATATCTAAGAATACAACTTTTTTTGTGTTATGGGTCACATGTATTCTCAGGTATATCGAAAATATGGAAGGGAGTATGGAGACATCACAAGCCCAAACATCACCTATCGGTACTACACGCCTGACGCTGAACCAGTGGGGAAGATAAGTGAGGGTCGATGGACCGCCGTCGTTTCGTCTTGTTCTGTAACCTGCGGCTCAGGTACAAGAGAAAGCCAAAAGCAAGCAATCATATCCATGTCAAACGTAATGATTTATGGCTCACATTCTCATACAACGGGTCTAGTTTGGGACTGCCCCCAATTTCCAAACCAGATTGATTTCCTAACATACTTATTGAAGTGTGTGTTTCGCAAGAATCATTGATGCACAAGTATCACAGTAAACACTTGCTCTTTTTTCTTTTTTTGGTTCTGAATGCTCAGGAGATGTCGATTCATTTTCTGTAACAGCGCTGCTCAGACATTTCAACTGCAATGCATGTTACAGGATTATACCAATGTGCTAATTCTTTTGTTAACGGCATTTTCTTTTTCTTTTCTTTTCTAAGTCGACATTTCTATAGTAACAGCTTAAACAAAGCTATTAACCAAAGGAAACGGATTTCTCAAGGAAATGTTTATACAATATTTATTGAAATGGAATATGTCTCCAGGTCCAGTGCTTTGTAACAGTCAGGACAGTGCACTTTCAAGTTTCTTGGTAATACGAGAAGCTTTTTTATTTGTTGTTTACTTATTAAGTTAAAGATAGAGWGAGAAGGACAATTACAGCCGCGGAAAATGTTTATACCTGCTATATATGGTGTACGGAAAGCAATAAAAGGAACAGACTTCATGCATGTCATASATTTCATAGATGTTCCAGAGAATGAACTTGGAAAATTTATATAAAAAGATTTTTTCCGTAACAAATCATTTTAAAACAATTGCCATGTTGCTATGTAAAATGATATATAAAACAAACAAACAAAAAATAAATAAAGAACACATTTATGCAATTGGTGTAGAAAAAAATGCCTGCCACAACGAAAGTGATTTTTATGTTAGAATAATTAGATTTTAGGCGGCACGGTGGTGTAGTTGTTAGCACTGTTGCCTTGCACCGCCAGGGTCCGGGTTCGATCCCCGACCAGGCTCGATTCCCGTCTCTGTGTGCATGGAGTTTGCATGTTCTCCCTGTGCTTGGTGGGTTTCCTCCGGGTTCTCCGGTTTCCTCCCACAGTCCAAAGACATGTAGGTTAGGCTAATTGGCGTTCCCAAATTGCCCATAGTATGTGAATGAATGAGTGTGTGTGTGTGTCTGTGCCCTGCGATGGATTGGCACCCTGTCCAGKGTGTACCCTGCCATGTGCCCCAAGTCTCCTGGGATAGGYTCCAGGCCCCCATGACCCTGAATACAGGATTAAGCGGTATAGATGATGAGTGAGTGAGTGAGTGAGAGTGAACAATTAGATTTTAGCATCAGCAGCCCTTAAAATCCAAAGCATTTTTGTTCTGATGTTTTTTTGTTTTTTTTATAAACACTGTATATAGGGCTCATGATCGTACAGTATAGAGTACAGTAGATATTCTGATTTTCATCACAACCTGGGCAATATGATGGACTGAATTTTATTTCATTTTAACCAACTATACAAACATGACTGAGAAAAAAATGAAAGAAAAATAAAATWAAAAATAAATAAATTGCTCACATAGGCAAAGAAATAGGACAGATACACAATGTTTTTTCTGTTAGTTTTTTTATACTATGACCAAATAAAAAAAAATTATGAAAGAAATTACATGTTATATAAATAATTATTACTTTTATGTCTGAAGCCTCTTTTTTAACACACACTGGCAAAGCTTCTACATTTATTGTTATCGACCTGTGCTGTGTTGCTGGCTCAGATGTCTGCTGCTTGGGTTTTAAGGGTTTAAAACCGAAAGGTGCCTCCCTGCTTGCTAATCATAAGACAACATGTGGTGTGGAAATACAGGGAAAACCCTCCGAGTCCATAGGGCTTATCACAGGGAATGAAATCAAAACTGAAAATGAAAACAACAACAACAAATAAACGACACATGCATATGGGAAATCACCAAAATGCACTAGACTGCTTCCAGTAGTCATGTCACTGTTGTGCTGAAAATGATGTGGATTTATTTCCTTCAAGGACTGTGAGCATAATGGGTTTCTGCTCTTACAGGGATTCAGAGAGTTAGTCAGGAGTGTGTTGACCCGAACACTCAGGAACACCTAGAAGAGCAACTTTGCGGCACAGTTACCCCAAAACCAGCTACCCTGCAGCCRTGTCACCTACCCGACTGTCCGCCCAGGTAGCCTCAGCTCATCTTGTTGTTTATATTCACAACARAACGTTCTGATAYTGTATGTACTATATAAAGTGTCTGTCTTGTTTCCAAGTCATTTAAGACAAAATGTTAAGAAAAAAAAACTTTCTTAATGATGCAGTATCTGGCATATTTCCAAAAGCATGTGGACACCAAGTAATGATTGACTTCAGGACTTTTAGGCACAACCCTATCTAATAGGTGTATAAAATCCAGCATTTAGCTGCCAGGTATTCTTCATCGACCAATATTTGCAGTAGATTGTGTCATAATAAGGAGCTCAGCTCAGAACTGTAAACGTGGCACTGTGACAGCAKGCAATGCACACATACAGTATATATTCATATGCTTTGCTGTTCCGGCATGACTTTGCTCCTGTGTCGCAAGTAAGGTCCATAAAGATATGGCTTGATGAGTTCGGTGTACTAGACGAAWTCTAGGGGTGAAATGAGCAAGCAACCTCTTATTAATGCCCATGGTTTTGGAATGAGATATCCAACAAGTTAATCTACAGTAGGTGTAATGCACAGGTGTCCACATACTTTTGGATACACAATTTATGTCAATTCTGTCAACCCTAATACAGGCCATAGCTACATTAATAATCTTCAGAGAAACAATACACACACTGGTGTCTTGTTTCCRCAGTTGGGTTCCAGGTGAATTTGGTCCTTGCAGCRCCCCCTGTGGAGTTGGAGAGTGGGTTCGTTCTGTGTCCTGTGCGCAGGAACGGGGTATGAAAAAAGTAGCATTGCCTGATTCTGAATGCTCGGAGACGACCAAACCCGCAGCAAGAGAAATCTGCAACACCCAGCTGTGCCCTGCCCGGTAAAGCATCTCAAATCCAATGCTTGTTTAATAAGAAGTGAAGCATTATASATGTTCTGCCATRCTAGTTACTAGTTGTTTTTTACATGGTACATTGTATATGTGACYTTTGGATAATGTAATAGCCACCATTACAAATAATACATCATTTTAATAAAGACAAAGAGTCCCATGTTCTGTCCTTCCTGATTTTCMAAAAWTTTACCTTTCACTTTGTTTGAACTTATTCAAACATAAAGGTACATAAAGATGAATGTGTGTTTTGCAGATGGCAAGTCTCAGAGCCTGGTGAGTGCTCCGCTGTGTGTGGCCCAGGTGAGGCTCACAGATCAGTGTCCTGCATCCGCTCCCACCGTGGKGCTGACATGAGGATAGACGAAAGCCTCTGTTTGCACCCCAAACCTTCTGAGCATGTTCCGTGTGTGGTGATCGTGTGTCCTATCGGCTGGGAAACACACGAGAAGGTACAGGACTTCTACTAGGTTCATCATGCCATTTCRAGCACGTACTGTATATTCTTAAATGCTACTGTACTRTATGATGCATRAGMAATGTTTAATGAAATGGAYTAATGTGTCTTWCAGGATCAGCGACACCACAAAGGGTCACCTTCTGTAATACCCCGGTCCAAAATAATCCCAGTATTTGTGTGGAGCCCTGTGATTGGGCATTGCACTAAGACTTGTGGAAATGGTATACAAATACAAATAAGTTCAATCTACCTTTTGCTTAGGATATTAATCTCTATTCTACAGGACTGTCCATGCATTTCTGACATGTGTGTATGTACCGTAGGTACTCAGCAGATATGGTTCTCCTGTGTCAATCATCATTCACGACTAGATGTYCCRGAGTATCTTTGTGATCGCTTGAGTAAGCCTGAACCGTATACAAAGCTGTGTGTCCAGTCACCCTGCCCTGCCATGTATGTGTCCACCACCACTAACATGATTATTCAAGGCATYRGAATGTTTATCTTAATATAATCATTATATAAAATAAATCTGTGCAATTRTTATCCTTGCACGATAGGTGGCGCTACATACAGGGGGAGTGCAGTGTGTCATGTGGAGGTGGTGTAGCAAGACGGCTGCTGTACTGTTCTCAGAAGACTGCAGAGGGAGGTGAGGGCATGGAAGTAGTTCTATCAGATGCAGCCTGTCTTCCTACCTCCAGACCTCTGGATGTTGTCCAGTGTAACGCCGMGCCCTGTCCAGCAAGGCAAAGAAAYGCACACACACAGTAGCTAGCATAAGTATTCACCCACTTGAGCCTACTTCGTATTAAGTGGAGAAACAGGCTCACATTATTCATTTGATCAGGAAATTATCAAGACATTTATTAATTATGGTATGTTGGAGAATTCCATGTCATGKKTGCCAGATGTTTGTTTTTTATTCGGTGTGGTTACGGTCTAGGTGGCAGGTGGGTGAACAGGGGCCATGTTCAGTGTCCTGCAACATGGGTGTAGCATTAAGGAGGGTCTCGTGTGTCCAGTTCGATGGAAAATTGGAAAGTGAAGTCGAGTATGAGCTTTGTGAAGAAGACAAGAGGCCTCCTCTCACTGTACCCTGCTTCTCCCAGGCCTGCTCCTTCCACTGGAGTGTACAGGAGTGGAGTGAGGTATCACCGGACCATGCAAACATATTGTATTTTGTGTCAAACCTGCATCGTACCAATTAAAATGAAAACCAGAGTGGTGGTGCTGATGCCAGAGCTAGTGCCTAATTTAGAGTTAGTCTTGKTTTTTTTTGCTAGTTTTTAATCAGSAAAATGTGGAAATCATTAATWCATTCATCCTCTATACCGCATATCCTGTGAACAAAGTGGGGGCCAATCTACCATAAGGCACACACATACACACATACTACAGGCAATTTGGAAACACCATATAGCCCAATTTGCATGTATTTGGGCTGTTGGAGGAAACCGGAGTACCCAGAGAAAACCCACCAAGCAAACTGTGTAATCGAACTGTCAGCTCTGGAGGTGYGAGGTCACAGTGATAACCAATATGCTATCTGGAAATCAGTCAAGARTGCTGCAGAAACAATGCTGCCAGTCTGCAACCAAGAATATCAGGGAWTAATAGGTTACCGTGTTTACCGTCCCTTGGGGCAGAATGGGGGTGCATTGGGTTACATTGCCGCTGGGGCTTTAATTTCTGTATAAGGTCACGAAGAATCAGGAAACGACTGAACGACTAAAAAACWAACAAACAAATAACTTTACTATCTGTGTAGAATAGTAAGTCCTTGTCCCTTCACAGATAGTGTTTCATGGGTTCTTCAGTTTCCTTCCATCTCCCAAATACATGCCTGAAGATGKATTATGCCAAAGTGCACTTAGCTGTGAACGAATATGTGACTGTGTGTACATGGTGCCCTTCAATGGACTGGTATCCCATACATGGTGAATTTCCAGCTCACAAACACCAAGCTTCCCGATCAGGACAAAATAAAGATGAACAATGGATGAAAGATCCTCCATGGCAATTATTTCTAGTCAGTCATTAGTACAATTCACTCAGACATGATGATAAAATCTTTTAGCTTTTCATTTTCTGYCTTAAAAAGTCTTTAAAAGGTTTCTCATTTATCCAAACCTTCTCTCGCTCGAGCAACTGCATCAGCACCATGTGGGTGCCAAAGGGGTGATTCTGTATCTACTGTAGGTCTACYGTCTCTAAGGTCCTCCATATCTCTCGCCTATCTGTAGTGTTCAGTCTCTTGTGGCTATGGGATCCAGTCTCGGGCCGTCTCATGCCTTGGGCCATCCAGCCCTCTACCCATCACTCCCATCCTCTGTGTCCACCTTCCCAAACCCATCACTATACAGGCCTGCTACAGTTCCAACTGCTCCACCCCAGGGGCAAGCACTCCTCCTACTGAGGAACCCTCCAGCAAAAGAAGAACACTGAAACTCTTAGATGAGGAAAAGAGGAACATGTCTGCCCCTGCTGGAGAGATTGAGAAGTTCTCAGAAGTTCAACCTACAGTACCGATGTTGAGGAGCACCACAACATTGTCAACACAGCCTCCACAGAGCAGTTAGGTGGCAAGATGTGGGCACCATAGTTTACAAGGATATGGATGATAAAAATTTGTGTATAATTTAAAGTTTTAATCCATGTTCTAGGAAAAACTCCAGCCTTTGTAGCTAAATCTATAGGTTTGATACCTAGCTAAGTTAAAGAGCATAGGAAATCTCTTATGTAGTAAATGTAATTAGCAATAATTCTGATGGAGGGTTGATTGTAGCAACCCGTATCAACCGTTGAACAGTTGAATCTTCTTATTAATAATATCTATAAACATTCTGCTTCAGGTCTGTGTGGGCAGCTCCTTCTTCAGGACACAGGAATCATCGACCTACGGAATGTCAGTGAGAGGCGGTGTTTCATCTCTATCGGTCGTCCTCTTGATGAAGTTATCCAACTCAAAGTCGAGTCCAGCTCTCTTAATTGTAGACAGAGTGAGTGACCAGCTAAATCTGCTTTTAGACCATCCAAGGCTGTGTGGCTTAATGATTCAAATGCTATGTGTTTGTGTGCTTGTTCAGAGGAGAATCTTGCCCTTTATGAGAGAAAGTCTCTGAAGCAAATTTGTGAAAGGTTGACTGGAAAGACACTGACTTCACGCTCTAATGTTCTGTTGGTGCGTCAAAGCCGTGTCACGTCTGGAAACGGAGTACTGCTTTCCTATCAAAGTAAGAAGAACACGAAGAAAAGCCATCACGAAGGTTGGTCAAAAAAAAGAATTTTTTCTTACAAGATTTTGATAAAATTAATCTAATGAATCTAATTTATGGCAAAAGCAAATCAAAATCAAACTGTAATATTTGCTCAGTTCAGAATCACTGACTTGAGGATCTGCTTCAATCTTCAGATTGTGATGTTCAGCTGTTCTCTCCATCTGGTTTGATTGAGAACCCAGTTAGGACATCATCATCCTCATCCTCCAGCATGCGGACTTGTCGGGTGTTCATCGACGCCCCACCTGCACTAAAGATACAGATCAGAGTGCTGTCTTTATTCAATACAACATCTTCAGACTCAGCATATGTACTGGTAAGAGAACCTAAGACTAGTTGTATTACAAGCTTAAATCCTAGTGCACTTCTTAAACATGCAACTTTTACCATATCCTGTCATTGCTGAATAAGAGGTGTAAAGCTAAAAATATAGTTGCAAGCAACGATAACGGGCCCAAGCACCCTGTGCCATTGCCACGCCAGGTGGACCACACAACCTGTGTTATTTGAGTGTGTTATTTCAATGCCGAAAAAGCGTCACTGAATATAATGTCACTCAATATAATGCCACACAGAAAGTTATTAATAATTTTTTGGTGTAAGTTTAAGACATTAACCCGGCCCGTTTGAGATATCGAAAATCCCTCCGCAATTTTGCATCCTCAATGTCTTTAGATCTCTTCGGCCCAGGTTGGTTGGTGATCGTATAAATTCCCTAAAAGGAGTATATCAAAATCCATCGGGTGCATTTTTGCAAATGACCCAAAATGACCGGCCTCCTGTTGAGTTGAGCACAGGACATGCGGCGTGAAAGTTGTTCGGTTCGATGAGCTCCAAATGTGTAGCAAGTTTCGTGTGCCTACTGGAAAGTGTGTATGAGCTATGCAGCAAAATCTCATGTGGGGGCCCCGGGCCATGACACTCTCAGGCATCCTGATGGCAGCAGATTCCAACCTATCTGCCAAGTTTCATGAGTTTTTGAGCATGTTAAGACCCGCGAAAAGTCTTATAGTGCTTGAGCCCTAATGAAGTCATTCAACAAGGAACATCTGTGACACGATCAGAGTATGGCATCACAGTATGCATCACCTCACAGTCACTAATGGAACAAAGGGGACACTGATGGTTATCGACTGTTGCATTATCAGGAAATTTGCACATCAACTTCTGCTTCAACCTCGAAAAAAGCCATTCGGCAACTACAGGGGACACGAGGATCAACTCTGGAATCACTTCGTGAATACACTTTGAACAATTGTTGTGTAAACTGCAAAGCTGTCAGACGCAATAATTAAAAAGTTGATCCCCTAATAGTTTTTTCGAGTTTGAAGCAGAAGTTGTGCAAATTCCCAGATAACTCGATAATAGGTGTGTCTGGGCCGAGCAAAAGTTGCATTTATTTACAAGTTACACCACAAGCTATCAACATCAGGGCTGCAACTAACAATTATGATTATGATTACAATAGTAATAATAATAATAATTATTATTATTATTATTATGATTATTATTATTATTATTATTATTATCATTATAATAATGTAGCAATAATTTTCTGGTTGGTCAGTTAATTCCTTTTATTGACCTTCCAGTAAATAATAATTATACCTTTAATGATTAATCTAATGATAAATGTAGCCTTTTATTAATTMTCTTAATGAATGAAGAAATTATTCACAAAAAAGTGCCAGAAATGCATGAGTACAAGAGAACAATAACAAATCTTTGCCTTATCCTGAGCCTCAAAAATACATACAAAATAAAATGAAATAAAAGTGACATTGTTAGATTAAATCTGTGAATGACCTCAACTGTATTTTTCGTAGCAAGGCTTGTGCAACTATCACTTACTTTAACATGAAATCTATGAACAAAGTAATCATTGCCAACTTTAACATTTTCCTTTTCCTTTTAATTGTATTATTTATCCAGTTTAGGTCTAACTAGGAAACGCGTTGTTTACTACTGATATTAATTACTGTAGCTAGCGTTGTGTTGTATGTCAAGTAAGATTTACTTCAGTACGAGTGGCGATAGTTACCCAGAAATACGTTTGTACTATTTACGTGCGGGTTTGCATAACTAAACTTGCAATGCATCGGTAATGAAATGACTACTTGGTTTATTTTTCTGCATCATTTCTGCTTCAAATACGAACTACACACCACTGTGGTTAGCTACCACCATGCTGAAATGTAGTTAGGTAAATGTATTTGTATAAACAGATATTTGCTGTACTTCTGATTGGGGTAAAAGTGGAAAGTATCCTCAAATCAAATTACTTAAGTAAAGTACAGATTGGTGAACAAAGTAACAAAGTACTCAATTACAGCTCACGTCTGCCCAGTGTAGCAGCTGTGCAAGTAATGGAAGTTGATGTATTTGGGTAATCAACAATCAGTTATGTCAGCGTGTCTTTCTAGCCCTAATCAATATATGGCATCACCACAATACCTAACTAGGTTAGCATTCTAAAAAAACTTGGCTAAATATTTCTAACCTATATGAACTAGCTTGCTAGCAAACTTGCCTATGAGTATTAATATGTAATATATAATATAATATTTAGCCAGGTGTTAGCTAACTTTCTTGCAAAACTTATAAATAGCTCATATAATGGTAGAATAGCTTCCCTAACATGAGCTAGATTCACTGTAAAGTTGGCAAAACCCAAAAWATTAGTTACAAGTAATGATGTTTCCAACATCACGGACAGGACTATCAGTTTTTGAGTTTGTTGTACTCATTCAAATGAATTGTTATTTACTTGCATTACTGAGTAGTCTAACTCGTACTATAATTTTTTTTAGTTGTTGCAAATCAAATAATTTGTTGTTGGTCTCTCGCCTGCTCCTGGCAATGGGGCGCCACAGCAGTTTGTCACAAGTTTTTACGCCAGATGCCGTTCTGAGCACAACTCGCCCATTTTTATCCGGGTTTGGGACAGGCACTTCATCCAGGGGCTGGGAATCGACCCCGGCCCTTTCGCATGGCAGACGAAACACCTACCACTGAGTCACCAGTGCTCTGGTGTAGTCATTACTTTAGGGTGCCCAGATTTGTAAAGATGATACTTACAGCATCATGTGAAGACAGACCAACCCACCCTCTTGATCAAAACAATGTTGATGCCATCGATGACGGCAGACACAAAATCGCTAGGCTGAAAGATTTTTAGTTGGTGGAACTTTAAGGAGACAGATACTGTGGCTTAAAATATCAAATTTGTTCAGTTAACTTGGAAAGTGTCATTTCTACAAACTCATAAATACTCACAAAGTTCTAAATACTCATCAAGGTCTATTAATCTGAACTAGTTGTAACTGTTTAAGATAACAGTACTCAATATGTTTAATTACTTTGAGCATTTACAGTTTACGAAGGAACTTGATATCTCTCAACAGCTATAGAGATGATATTATCTGATATATGTAGCTACCTTGCTTTGTAGTTAACCTAAGCACAATGCTAGGGTAGCTTGCCTACAGTGCACACGGTATCTGAATGATTATATTATACAGTACAAATAAAATCTGTTTTTATGCTAATCATTGTGTCAGATTGATGAAGTTAAAAGAAAAGCTAGTCATGATGTCATCTAATCAAGTCCTTGTTCTCAGTGACGCAGGGACACCTATCATTCAGCAAAATAACAATGCGAACATACCATTTTCAAATTATTTTCTATTTGTAATAAAATCTAATAACAGTAAACAAGTACTTACTTGTAACAAAGAGGTTGCATGATTCAACACATTACTGATTAAAGAGTGACCTAGTGATTTATTTATTCCTTTTTATGAAGTGCATGTCTGTTTTTGATCCCTTAGATCCGGGATGTAGATGCTGTAAAAACTGCCGTTTTTAAAGGCACACAGCTTTTCCACTGGACCTCTACAGGAAGCAGAGCGGAAGTGGAATTCCATGGGGAATACCAGCAAATGAAGGGGACATTTAGAGCAGAGTATTCATATATTAGACCTGAGGAGGCTAAACTGACCTAACCCTTTATTAACATATCTAAGTGTCTAAGATAATGTCAGCATTTTTTTTACTAAGGATTTTAATGCATTTGACTGTTTTGCTAACACAAGATGTTAACTTTACAATACATTAGTGTCAGTGTTGATGTCTTTTCCCAGGTTCACTCAGTGCTGTTGAATTGATAATCGGAAATTATTAGGGTGTGATTTTTTTTTATCAAGTCATAAACATGTAATTTCATACTGTAGTGTTAAAGGGAGTAATCCTGTGATCTTTCCTAGTCAAACTGTTTCATTTCCTAGTCCTGCTCCAATTGCATCCCTGACAGAAAAGGTTGGTAATTACAATTGGGGCCTAAGATTCATTTGACTCATTTGATGAAGACATGCTCAGTCTGAATGTCTATTATTAAAAAAGTGGTATATAAATAAATAAAACAGAATTTGTTCAAACTTCCAGTTGGTATAMTTCTGATCTATGCCAGATTAAAGTTTGGCATCTTTTTAGATGAACACTGTACACCTTTTTGAAATTACTTCCCGGATTATCTCTGTGTCATAGTCTCACACAGGCCTGTGAGCTTTATCCTCTTTCTTATGTCTTCTTAAAGCATACCTGCCAATCATTTCTTCACTAATAACATAAATTATTCATTATAATATAGGTTCTGGTTGAGACATAGTACTGAGACGGAGTTGGAAAAATAACTAATGATCTTTGTATGGCAGACTCCTGTCTATTTTTAATCATTATTCTTTTGGACCATAATATCCTATTTGCTATTATAAGCACAACTTTAGCATTGGTGGCGTTTTGTATCAGTGGTTTGTTTCCAATCTTAGGGATAGGATGCGATTTGTCCTGATTATTATTCTGATTAATATCTGTTCGGCTATTAAACGAGCTGTTTTTTCCCCCTCACTATTACCTGCCTTTATGGTTTTACCTTCAGCAGTTACCTTAAACTGAATACTAATAATGCAGGGATCCAGTAACATTAATGCTTGGGAGTTTTTCACATCAAAACAAAATGGAAAACAAAATAACAAATCCAAAAACAAAACAACGAAACAAAAAAAATCATTAAAAACCTAAATAACGAAAACGAAAACAAAATTACAAAACCGAAAACAAAATTACAAAATCGAAAACAAAATAAAAAAACTGAAAACAAAATTACAAAACCGAAAACAAAATTACAAAATCGAAAACAAAATTACAAAACTGAAAACAAAATTACAAATCAAAAACAAAATAAGAAATCCCCCCCCACCCAAAAAAAGAAAACACCGTGACAAATCTAGAAACAAAATGCCAAATCAGAAAACAGCTTGCGAATGAAAACCACTCAAGATCAACTGTAAGAATTTTGTCACGTTTTTTTTTTTTTAGATTTTTTTTTTTTAAATATTTGTTTCTGTATTTAAAATTTTGTTTCTATTTTGGTTATTTTGTTTTTGGATTTTATATTTTGTTTTCTGTTTTTTTGTTTGTTTGTTTTTTTGCACTTTTTGGCCACCRTACAATTTGGCTCGTGTCACAGTAAATACAATTACAATATCTAGTTACAATAGCACCTGGATGTGGGTGGGAGATTTTAGGCAGAAAGGAACATTTTGTCCCTGAAGTTAATGTGTTGGAAGATTTTTAAAAAAGGGTAAGGACTTGATTAACTTTGACAAGGGCCAAATTGTGATGGCTAGACATCTGGATCAGAGAAACTCCAAAACTGCAGCTCTTGTGAGATATTCCAGGTCTGTAGTGGTCAGGACAATTTTTGAACATTGGCTTTTTCCTTGCCAAAACATAATTTGTATTCATCTATATTTAATTCATATATTTTGAATGTAGAGGCGTAGAGGTGAAATCCAGTGACTGAGAGAGTACTTGTGTGAGGACATGTGTGAAAATGTTACAATTCCATTTTCTCTTCCTGCCAAAAACTACTTAATTCTGTAATCTCACTCAAATCATCAACAAAAAAGTTTACGCTTAGAAATACCATAAATATTTCAATAAATAATTGTCACTTTTAACAGTAATCAACAAACATTCTCTGACAATGTACATCCACATCTGACAAGATTATGATATGATCATGCCACATGTGCTATTGGATTTAAACAGTCACATTAATTCCAATTGTGACTGAGGTTGGTATTGTCTCATATTTATCTTTTGCTTTTAAACACACATGTTTTCAGTGTCAACAAACACTTTAGCTAATAATAAATGATTAATGATTATTTTTGGTAGAAAGAAGATTTGCCAAGTTTACAGGACCTTTTCAGAAACTAAAAGATTTTAATACACAGTCTCCTCCAAAAGTATTAGAATAGTAACATCAATTCCTTGTTYGTGCTATACATTAAAGACATTTGGGTTTCTCATCAAAATGTGAGACAATAATTCAGAGCTTCTATATCTAGATGTGTCCAACAATGTATGGCATGGCCCTGTGGTATCAGACCACCAAAATGTTAAGTAATCAAAAGTATCAAATAAATAATATTCAGTTTTTAAGTCAGGTCAAGTCAAGTAGGCGACTATTGTCATTTGAACCATACAAAAAGTCAGTACACAGTGAAACTAAACAATGTTCCTCCTGGACCAAGGTGCTACATACAGTCCATACAATATAGATTAACATTTTTTTTTTTTAATTAACCAAACTAACTAGCTAAAACTAAGACACCTAACTACCTAACTAGCTGAGCCAAAACTAATTAACCCAATAAATTAACAAAACTATCTAATTACTATACAAAAGACAGCAAAAAGACATTACACTATTTCACTACATTTAATCCAATGTTTAATCAGAACCATAAACTAAACTTAAATTCACAACACAGGCAGGGAAAACTACACTACCTAATCGATTGGAAGGGGAAACAGACCAGGGTAGAGATGCTAGGTCCTAACACAGGACGTACTGGACCCACAAATGATCGAGGAGGTCCACATAAACCACCTTCACCGGCCAGCCCCAGCTCGAGAGGGCAGACCTAAGAGGAGAATCGCTCCCAGAGATACAGTAGCTCCTTAAGAGGTGGCTCTGTCAGGTCTGCTAATCCACATAGAAACACACCTGCGCCCAATTACCCAGGTGCTTAAATAGGACTCGGTAATGGCAGGTCGCTGCAAAGTATATGCTCCTGTAAGTTTTCCAGACGTTACCAAGCTGTGTTTGTTATGTATGATGTTGATTCGTTATATCGATTTCCCAATTTTCTGCTTGCCCTAGTATATTTATTTATCTCTTACGACTTACCCGTTTTTTATTGTACTGTTAATTATAGTTAAATAAATCCTGTTTTTCTCACCTGCACCTTATCTACATAGTTCCAGACACTTTAACACAACGTTTTGATTTATTTGAATTGATTATTCTATCAATTTCACATTTCAGCGATCCATTTTGGCCATTTTTTTTGCATCACTATGTTTTAATAAATATATTTGGGATTGTGCAATATAAAGTGACATAGCATTTTTTTTTTCAGCACAGCCTATTGAATTTTATTTCATTTTAAACAACTATACAAACACGACTTTAAAAAATGGGTCACATAGGCAAAAAAATAGCACAGATACATAAGATCATTTGTTTTTATGGTAGTTTTTGGTTGTTTCTGTGACCAAACGCCCACTTCACTAMAGCTGAGGGGGGAGGCGAGTCTTGTCTCACCTGTTTCTCCTAGTGAATTTTAGGAGAAACAGACCAGAAATATATGATACAAAATAGAAACTAAACTGAGGTTAAAAAGAGAACTACCATTYTGTCTCCAAAGTTATAGAAGAGCAAGCTTTGAGCAGTAAAATTTTCCTCTGGGCTGGTCTGTCTGATAACTATAAAAAAAAATTCACCATTAACAAACAGTTATTCCTGTCAAACCCTCCATACAAACACTTTGCCTGTTCAGTACAGTAGCACTTGTGTTGCTCCGCCGTTGATACATCAGTGCTATCATGCTCCACTGATTGGTCACAGGATTGTATAGCTCTACTGTATTAAGCAGTTTGGTGCAATCCTTCAATTACATACAGTAGATACAGCCATCCAGTTCACACATGCACTCAAATTTAACTCTGGCAAGGCTCAGGTTCTGAACCAAGATGTACAGGAAGCTGCCGAGGTCTGCTGTCCCATAATAGGCTTGTGGAGTCCATGTCACATTGACCCAGTGCTCTGCTCACAGATCATGTACATCTATGGCATTAATGAGACCTCCATCACTGTGACCATCTTCGGCTAGCAGAGCGGCCTGCGCAGCCGAGGTCGAGCAAGATCAGAGTTTAATTCATCTGAGTTGAGTCTATATATATCCACCAGAGCTCTGAAGATGATACTCCTACATTCTCTGTCATCGGTGGCTAAATAGTTTTTCCTCACCTTATTTAGAAAATAGTCCTGCTTCAGGAGCCCCATACGCAGCAGCTTGGACAGTAAAAGTGCGGTGTGTGGTTTTCGATCCAGTGGCTTGTGTTTGATCCACAGCATGATGGCATCAAACACCACCTCCTCTTCTTTCACATTCAGATCGTTGTTCTCCAGGATCTCGCAAAGCTCATCAGCCTTGAGGTCCAGGAACTCCTCAGAGACGCACAGCAACTTCTCAAAGTTGTCCAGGATGAACTGAAAGGCCCGCTGCTCCAAATTCTTGCAGAAGTAGAAGCAAGCAAAGCGCAAAATGCCAATACATTTCTTCRGACACAACTGAGCTTCTAGGAATACAGAGCACTTGTTAACCAGGCCGCTTATGGCTAGATAATCAGCAGCAATAAGCAACTCATAAACGTTTTCCTCCGTGATGTTAGCCCACTGTACGTACGCATACTCCAAGATCAGCTCCATTATCGCCGAGGAGACACCAGGGATGGTGTACTGGTGTTTATCTGCAGGGTAACAGCGGTTGGTGAATAGAATCCTGAAGTATGGGCTGCAGTCACACAAGACGATCTTGTGTGCGTGGAACTCGGCACCGTCAACTTGGAGAAGGACATCACATAGCTCCTTGGCCAAACGCATCTCATTGAAAACACTTTTGGCCATCGTATCGTCCTTGCTCTCTGTTGCATTCACTTTCTTCTGCTCACTTGACTCGTCGTGTTCAGTGTATCTGTGCTAGTCAAAGTCACTCTCAGTACAGCCTCAAACGTTGTGTCTGGAGTTTGGCTTCTATGACATCATAATGTTACGATGACAGCACTTAAAGCGCTGGCGTAGGTCGTTTTTTTTTAAGGAAGACTGGACTGAAAAGTAGCATTTAATACAGGACAAAGTACTGTAGATGTGATAAGACAGGTAGTATTAATTAGCTGATTAAGAATTAGACACAGCAACCTTAATAGCACAGAACTTACAAGTAAGTAGGTAAGCACCCAACAGTACACTGTGAGGTATACCATGAAAGTGAAAAGTCAAGCATGTACTGCTCTCATGCCGGAAATGTATGGAGTATGGGCAAAACATGATGTCACAATCATAAGGTGGGACTTATGGGTGGGGAGTGGAGGGGCTTTAGTGTAGCCTGCATGTGTTTTATTGTTATGTATTGAATATAGATAATCATGGAAGATCTTTTTTTATTACCAAAAGTGTAACAGGATATTTTATAACCATTAACCTACACACACTCTAATAATACACACTCCAGTAACACACTCTCCCTCTTCTTGTTGTTTTTAAGAGGTTGGCACCCAGTAAGTTCCATTACCGCCAGATTCTGCTCTGCACCTAACACTCACTGGACACACACATACACATCTGGGAGACACACACACACCTGAGAGACACCCACCTCAAATATAAGGGTTATACAGCTGAGATATACTGTATACACACACCTGGGAGACACACACCGCATGGAGACACAGCTGGGAGAGATTGTGTTTGTGTGTGTATGTGCGTGTGTGTGCGTTCTTGAATGATTTAACACACTGAATTAACACAGTTAATTCAACACACCAACACACACACACACACACATCTGTGTCCTTTTCCTTTACTCTTTCCTTCATTATTTCATGTCCTTTGTTCATAGTCCTTGTTTTTTTTTTTGCTTTCTATTTTCCAATGTTTATTAAGAGTTTAGTATAAAAATGATCTGGTACAGGAATCTTTACTTGTTTGTTTAATTCGAGCTAAAATCAGCGTAACTCTATACAAATCCGGTACAAATCTAAACTTACACCACAACAGATACACATCACATACAGTGCATTCCTGTTTTATCCCACAGACAGTAAGGTAATGGTTTGATACTGTGGTGGAAATCCTGCGAATTCTATACAAGACACTTTTTATACATTCATACACTAGGTAAAAGGTTTAGTAAACGTCTGCAGAAGGACCAGTCTCATACAGCAAACAGTTGCAGCTGTTTGGAGAAAGGTGATTTCTTTCTCCCAGCTGTTCCATTTCATACACAGGCTGCTCTGCTAACATGATCTACACCCAGTGATGTTCCTACAGTACATTCAAGGGTCTTTCTGCAATTCACGAGGCAAGTTTGAAAGCTTCTGCAGGTTACGTGGCACAATTATTACATAGATCAAAATGAATACATAATTCGAATGTGATTTTTCCATTACAATAATCTGGAACAAAAGAATGCTCCTGAACTGAGTTTGTTTTGAAAAGACATAGATATGTGTCCTCAGAAGCTGTCAGGGAGCCACTGCGGGCTCTGGGATTTTTGGTAGAGGTCTCGGGGCGCTGCATACTCGGCCATGTTGGGTAACCCAGTCAGCACGCAGCAGCTCACACCTAGTCTGGAAATCCTCAGGTCTTCCACTTCCTGCCATTTAGCTGTTCCTTCATTATAATACTCCACTTTATTGGAGATGGAAATGCCTTTATTTCCTCCCACCACGAAAAGGAGCTCGTCCAGCACCGCGATGCCAAAGTTGCTGCGCGGGTTGATCATTTCTGGTCGGAGTCTCCAGAAGTTGCCTACAGGATCATACACCTCTATACCTCTCATATCCCTCAACCCATCAGTACCGCCAACAGCATAGATCTGTCCACAATGTGCGACTATGCCCGCTCCACTCCTTCTGTTGGTCATGCCAGCGAGGCGAGTCCACTGGTCCATCTGAGGACTGTAACATTCCATCGTTACCAAACATTCATTCCCGTTGAACCCACCACATACAAAGACTTTGCCATTAAGTACAGTGGCGCTTGTGTTGCTCCTGCGTTCACGCATTGGTGCTATCATGCTCCACTGATTGGTCTCAGGATTGTATCGCTCTGCTGTGTTAAGCTCTTCAGTGTCATCAAATCCTCCGATTGCATAGATCCAGCCATCCAGAACACACACGCTCAAATAACTCCGGCAAGAATGCATGGGGGACACCTCAGCCCAGGTTCTAGTGATGGGGTCGAACTGTTGCACGCTGTTGAGGCTATTTATGAGGTCGAATCCGCCGATACAGTACAGGAAGCCGTTGAGGTATACCGTCCCGTGGTAGGCTCTTGGAGTCCAATGGCTGCAGGTCACATTGACCCAGCACTCTGCTCGTGGATCGTATGCCTCTATGGTATTAGTGAGACCGCTATCACTGTGACCACCAACGGCAAGCAGAATGGCGCTGGGCAGCCGAGGCCGAGCGATATCCGAGTTTATTAATTCCTCTGGGTTGACTCTAAAAATGGCCAACAGGGCTTTGAAGACGATCCCCCTACATGCTTTGTCATCTGCCACTAAATCGTTGTTCCCCACCTTATTTAGAAAGAAATCACACTTCAGGAGCCCCATACGCAGCTTGGGCAGTAACAGCGAGGTGTGTGTTTTTCGATCCACTGGCGCATGTTTGATCCACAACATGATGGCATCAAACACCACCTCCTCTTCTTTCACATTCAGCTCATTACTCTCAAGGATCTCACATAGCTCATCAGCCTTGAGGTCCAGGAACTCCTCAGAGATGCACTTTTCCAGAGAAGAACTACTCATCACCTTCTCAAAGTTGTGCAGAATGAACCGAAAGGCCCGCTGCTCCAAATTCTTGCAGAAGTAGATGCGAGCAAAGCGCCAGATGCCAATGCAGTTCTCCTGACTCAACTGAGCTTTTAGGAATACGGAGCATTTGTTCACCAGCCGACTTATCACCAGATAATCAGCAGCAATAAGCAGCTCATAAACGTTTTCCTCTGTGATGTTAACCCGATGTATATATGCATACTCCAGGATCAGCTCCATTATCTCTGAAGATATACCAGGGACAGTGTACTGTTTTTTATCTGGAGGGTAACAGCCATTGGTGAAGAGAATCCTGAAGTACGGACTGCAGTCACACAAGACGATCTTGTGCGCGTGGAACTCCTCACCGTCAACCTTAAGAAGGACGTCACATAGCTCCTTCTTTAAACGCATCTCATTGAAGACGTTTCTGGCCATCATGTAATTCCTTTCCGTTTCTTTCGCCTTTTCCTGCTCACTTGTCTCCTTTCAGCGTATCTGTCCTAGTCAGTGTGACTGCAAGTAGAGCTTTAACCACTGGGTCTTAAGTTTGTCTTATATGACATCACAAAGTTCCAATGACATAATGACATCATCTTGGTGTGTACCAGCGTTTGGAACTGCATTACTGGTTGCATTACTGCCATCTTCTGGTCTTGATCTCCCTTATCTTTCGTATAGAAAATGCGATGTGATGGCTATCCATTTTTCCAAGTTCAGCAGTGCACCTGTTGCTCACACTGTGCTGGTGTGGTTTAGTAAATCTCACTTGTACATATAGTACTTAAGTTAATGCAACTTGCATGTGTTTATATTAAAGATAACTGGTCAGATATTTATTTCAGATTTTCTATTACAAAATCTGAAACAGGATATTTTATAATCAAGATTTTATAAATAATGTATTTTATCATCACACTACACAGATCCTGATTTTTGAACTTGAACATTTAAATTTCAACATTTGGCAGATGCCCTTATCTCATTATACATCTGTGCAATTGAGGATTAAGGGCATGGCTTAAGGGCCCAATTTGGTTGTGGTGGGGTTTGAACCTGGGACCTTCCAGAAAGTAGTTCGTCCTTAACCATTGAACTACCCCCACTTTTCAATATGTGATTTTGTTCATCTGCAGAGGCGGGTAGAGTAGCCAAAAAATGTACTCAAGTAAGAGTAGCTGTACTTTAAAATAATATTACTCAGGTAGAAGTAAAAAAAAAGTATTCGGTGAGAAGACTACTCAAGTACTGAGTAACTGTTTCAATCGTAATGTCCGATTTATTATATAATATATTGTATATCAGAAGAGAATCCTGAAGTCGTTGACCTGGAGAAAGGTGTCACATAGCTCCTTCGCTCTCCTCTGTATTTGGTTCAGTTTCTCTTGCTCACGTCTCTCCTGATCAGCATAGCTATGCTAGTCAGAAAGTCTGAAAGTAGAGCTTTCAACTCTAAAGTCTTCAGTTTGGCTTCTATGACATGAACATGTCATCATGTTCAGATGACATGATGACATCATAGTGTTCTGATGACAGCAATGGGAATTTGGGTATTTGGGTATTTGATGTTTTTTTAAGAGTGGCAGGACTAAAACAAAGATTTAAACTGAAAGCAAGCTGAGTGAGATCAAGACCAGAAGGTGGCAGTAATGCAACATAGTGGCTGTGGCAGCCAGGCTTAATCAGTTATTTTAGACTGTACATGTCATGTTAGTTATAAAAAATAACACTCCCTTTAACAGTGCCCCCTTTAACTGAGATGGATTGACACCCTGTCCAGGGTGTACCCTGCCTTGTGCCCTAAGTCTCCTGGGATAGGCTCCAGGCCCCCCGTGACCCTGAATACAGGATAAAGTGATATAGAAGATGAGTGAGATGAGTGAGTGAGAGTGATGTCCTTTAACAGTTCAATAATAAAGTCTGTGCTGTTGCTGATTGCTGTCTCTTTCCTTTCTAAAGAATTAAAAAAGATTTACCAATCAGAAAATGCTATCTTCATAGTGGCAAACTGTGATTGGCCAGAACCATATCAAAGGATGCCAGGTGGCCTCCAAGTGGCGCAGTGATAAAGTGCTTGCCCTATCATCCGGATTGCAGGTTCGATCCCCGGGTGATGCTGTAACCTCTCACAGCCAGAGGGAGCCTAAAGAGAGCGGATTGGCCGAGCTCTCTCAGAGGGGCGGGATGAGAGGTACTTAGTGCTCTCACAATATTCACTTCTCTACATCCAATCACGGGGCGTCTGTGAGCTCACACAAGCGGAAGGAGCGGATAGCGCTGTCCTCCGAGTGTATTACGCCGCCCTCAATGGTTTCGTGAGCAAGCGGTTCGAAAAAATGCGGTCGACTAGCGTGACGTATTCTTCGCTCTCCCAGCTGAGTGGTAGTAGTAGACTTAATGTGGGAGCCCCCTAGTGACGGGGAGGAATTGAACACGTCTAAATTAGGGA
>QMIH01000642.1:31304-70861 GCA_003987875.1 Clarias batrachus | reverse complement strand
GGGTAAAGTTGGCTTTCCTCATTAAAACAGTTTTCAGTTACAGTGGAAGCTTGGATTACTAATATAATTTGTTCCAAAAGCGGGCTCATATTTCAAAACAATTGTAAACCAAATGGAATTTTCCCATAAGAAATTATGGAAACTCAAATTATTCGTTCCACAGCCCCAAAAAAATTAATACATAAAAATAATTAATAAAAATAAATTAAACAAATTAACTGACATTTTACCTTTAAAAAAAGTAAACATAAATCCAGACAGATGGTGACACTGGTGACAGAACTGTTTCCATTTGTGTGCGCAGGCGCTGTGTATGTATGTATGTGTGTGTGTGTGTGTGAAGCTAAAGTAATAGCAGAAGAGGAATTAGCCCCTCCCCTCTCACTCTTCTCGTTTTACGCAGTAACCCTTCCTCCTCCCTTATTTGAGTTTCACACACAACGAAAACACTGTGAGAAAATGAATCTTTAACCTCTCTAAAGAGACTTGTTTTTGCTTTACACGCACACACACACGTGTGTTATAATAAACAGTACACAGCCGCTGTACACACGTGCACGGATGTTGATTATATCAGTGAGAGACGAGAACTAAGTCCCAGCAGGGGAGTCGATTACCSTTAATTCCGCAGCGCGAGTAAGAAAAACGATTGGCTCATTTGTGATCACGTGATGCTCAGCATCAAAACAAGAAGCACATGCGTGCTACATGATACTCTGTAAACCAAGACTTGTTTGTTTTTGAAACTCAAAATTTATTCAAAATATTTGCTCGTCTTGCGGAACTCTCACAAAGTGCGTTACTCGCACTTCAGTTAACCTATACAGTTCCACTGTATAGGTTAATGTACTCCTCAACTGCTAAAATGTGCTTTTCTTCTACCTCCAAGTGCAAGAAAATTAGATCCCTCTTCTTGAACGAAKCTGTAACACTACATTATACTTACAATTATTAGATATTATATTTCCATGACTAGCAGGACATTGACACACACACACACACACACACACACACACACACAAACTTGCTCTTCTTCATCATCTTCTTCTTTGTTGTTTAATGGTGTTGAAATGCATTTAGTTATGGATCTCATTCTTCTCAGCTTCCCTGTCCTGTAAAGCCGACTTACCAGTCCAGTCTTCTTCTTCTTAAAAAAAATAAATAAATAAAAATTCTTTCCCTTAGTACTGACTCCCAATTCTAAAAGATGTTTAACATTGCCTTCTCCTATAGTTCTTGGAGCAGTGCCATCATATCTAGCCTCTCTTGCATATATTTCATTTTCACTGCATTGCTCACTCAACCCGTTGGGTGTTTACCTACTATAAATAGAGTGCTATTAAGGTTGCTGTGTTCAATTCTTAATACATCCTCTTTTTCAATTTTTCCCCCTCCTTATCACATCTACTTTGTCCTGTATTAAATGCCTTGCTTTTAGTTCATTATCCTCCTTCTGTTGCCATTGTTGTTTAGCTTTTCTCCACWCTATACCTTAGTAAGTACGTCTGACTTAGATAAGTTGAGATTTCCCTTAACATCCACTTTGGGTGTTTCTATTGCCCGCTCGTCTGCCTTCTTATTTCCCCGGATACCCAAATGGGCTGGAACCCACAGAAAAGATATATTTTTGCCTTGTGTATCTCTTAATGAGTTAGCGAACAAGATTTCATACACAGGATACTGGTGGCTTCTGGCTGTACTGGCACTAATGTTTGTAAGTGCTGGTGCCTAGTCACTGGTGCAATACAAATGACTGTATTTCAGTGACTAACTGCTCAGCCCATTCTAGTGCCATCAGTAAAGCATACATTCTTTTGAGCAGCCTAAATGCTTTATTTCAAATTCAAATTCAAATTCAAATTTTATTTGTCACACACACATTCATACACAGTACGATATGTAGTGAAATGCTTAGGCGACTGCCCGTGACCTTAGAATATAAAACTATATTATTTACACAAAAGATAAAAGATATAACAAGAATAAAAAGTAGAGGTAGATTCACCTAAGCATAAAATAGTAATATATAAAAAAATATACATAAGTGGTACTATTAAAGCCTAGGTGCTTCCATACACTGATCGTTCCACGGCTTCATTACTGTTGTTGCTGTTACTTTTAAGGATGAACTTTAATGCTACCTCTTTTATGCCATGCTGTCCATACTTTTTGTCTTTGACCTGGCATAAACACAAATCACTTTCTTCCATAAACATTTCCAAGCTTGCTTTTTCTATGATCCACTTTCTGTAGATGAGAAGTAACCAGTACTTATCTTTCACCAGATGGGGAAAAGGGTTAGGGTTAGGGTCACTCCTTATAGTCTCATCATAATGTACTGACCAATCGCACACTAGACCAATTCAGCTTGAAGCCAAGGTAAGATCTAGCACAGACTTTTTTTTTCCAGAGTTATCATCTATTCTGATGCTCCTGCCATCCTTCAGACAAACTCAACTTTTTTGTTCTTACAGTTCCTATATTACCTGATCATTTCCGTCCGTTCTTTCACTACCTTTTAAAGTGTTTTGCCTGTTGAAATGCCCACTACCTGTTCAAGTTTCATTAACTCCAGTCCTTTACATGGACTGTAATAATTTACATTCACTATTTATCTTTTCCCAGCCCACACGTTCACTACCACATATTCTTGTTCATTTCCCGGACCTATTGTATCTTCACATTCCTATTTTTTTGTAATTAACTAACCACTGTGAGAAGGCATTTATCACCTTTTATCTGCCCCAGAGGCACTGTAGGGACTTGGGTGGGGGAAAAGGGGCTGGATTTATTTGGGAAATACCAATTGTCCACTTAAATTGGTGTTGCCAGTGTGTGTGTGTGTGTTCTCTTACAGACTAGAGGGTACTAGAGGGAAGCCATGTGCTATTATTTCCTGCGAATGGAGCGTGCGGCGCCTCTTCACATGGCTCCATTGTTGCAGCAGATATATTTAGAGCCCAAGCACTATGACATCAGTCCTATGATGTCATAATATTTTAAGGATTTTTTCCAGCATCCAGAGTTTTGAGGGATCTTAACATGCTTAAAACGTGATGAGAATCTACTGCCATTAGGAAGCTTGAGCACCGGGCCGGAGCATGGCCAAGGGCCTTCACACAATATCTTGCTACATAGCTTTTACACACTTGCACACATATTTGGTACACATTTAGATCTCATTGAGCTTCATTTAAACGCCCCCCCCCCCAATATTTTCAAGCAAAGGACTTGTCATATGTTCTTGGTGTTTACCGGCTGTTGGCATCCACTTTGTTGCATCACCGCTACATTCTGGTATTGATTTTATTACCTCACTGTTCGGGGATGCCTACTGTTACACTGTGAGGGACCCCTGGCACACCAGTCACTCGCATCCAAACAGCAGCCACTGGTGGCAGGCCAATCAGAATTCTTCTCTTGTTCTGTATGTATGGTTTAGTTATTTGAGGCTTTGTTGGTAAGGGGTGACCATGAGAGCGTGACAAAAAATTGACGACTGCCTTCCTGTATAAATGTGACATACATGGCAGTGACATTCCATGACACTTCCTATTGGAACACAGTGAGAGTGACGCGCATGAGATATCGACCCCCTGCTACACCGGCCAGCCGCTACATCGGGTGGCAGTGGGGGATGGTGTAGCAAGTGTCCCTCACTGTGCAGATCCGGACGGCTGTTGTTGATTATGCTGCCTATGCTGCTTATGACACGCTCACAGTATGCCTAAAAAGTTACCTACTGTATAAACATGACATAAATGCCTTTGACATAAACAAAACACACAAACATGATTTCAGTGGTATATTTATGATAAAAATGATCAGGGCAGATACTGTATTTCTGTCGGATTTTCTATTACAAAACCTGAAACAGGATATTTTATAATTACCCTAGACAATCTCTAATAACAAACTCTCCCGTAACACATTCTCTAATAATAAACTCTTGATGAACACACTCTGTAAAAACACACCCTCTTAAAACACATTCATTCCTGCGATAGAGAGAATCGAGGATGAGGAGAGGAGAGATTTCTCAATGTTCCATCTGAAGCATGATAACGTGTGCTGAAATTATTTACTGTTATGGATTCTATCAGAAGCATGATCACGTGATTCTATCAGAAGCATGGTCACTTGTCCTGAAATGATTTAGTGTTATAGATTAATGAATTATAGACATTTCCAGTAGTTTCATCTTTTTAACAATAATAATAATTGGTTTATATAAATAATAAGAAAAGGGTTTTCCTTCATGCTTCCTCTCTCTCTCTCATGCATAATTATCTGTAATTAAATCCTATTAGAATGATTAATTAACGCCGATGTTCTGCAGGATGGCAGCACATTGGCGTGGTGTTTAGCACTGTGGCCTTGCACCTCCAGGGTCAAGGGTTCAATTCCCACCTTGGGTCTGAGTTTGCATATTCTTCCCCGATGGTGGGTTTCCTCCAGGTTCTCTGGTTTCCCCCCACAGTCCAAAGACATGCAGATGAATTTAATTAGCATTCAGTGTGTGTATCAAAGGAAAGGTATAGTGTGGAGAAAGGCAAAACAACAATTGCAACAGAAGTAGGATAATTACCTAACGCGAGACATTTGCATTTAATACAAGACAAAATAGATGTTGTAAGGAGGAGGAAAAACAAAAATAGGAAGTATTAATTATCAGATTAAATCGGACACACCAACGTTAACAGTTCTTCACTTATAGTAGATAAGCACCTGTCGAATGTCGAGCATGTAATATATACAGGAGATGCTAGACATAATGGCACAGCCCCTAGAAGGCTTTAAGACTTTAAGCCTTTTAGAATGGGGAGTCACTGATCAGGGAAGGAAGCATTTAATTTCAAGTTGTTTTTTTTTTAAAGACTGGATTGCAAAGTTGGCTTTAAAGGACAGGTAAGTTGAGGGAGAGTGAGATCTTTAGGTGGYGGTGATGCAACTTATAGACCTTCAACCACATTTTCAGAGTGGCACTGAGAGGGATCATGTAGAGAAGATAGTGTGTATGGAAGTGTTGGAGAGGACAAAGAGTTCAAGACACAGAGCAAGACAAGTTCAGGGAAGGAAGCATGGAAAGTCGGCTTTAAGGAGCCSGGAAGATGAGGGAGAATGAGAGCCTAAAGTTGGCGGCAATGCAACCTACTGGATTCCAACCACCTTTAAACAACAAAGAAGAAGAGAAAGAATTAGAAGACGTAGCTGTACCCTGCCTGTGTTCACTCTGTGGGCACCTTGGGCAGTAAAAGTGCGCTATGTGTTTTTCGATCCAGTGGGGCATGTTTGATCCACAGCATGATGGCATCAAACATCACCTTCACCTCTTTCACATTCAGATCATTGTTCTCCAGGATCTCACGCATCTCATCAGCCTTGAGGTCCAGGAACTCCTCAGAGACGCACAGCAACTTCTCAAAATTGTGCAGGATAAACTGAAAGGCCCGCTGCTCCAAATTCTTGCAGAAGTAGACACGAGCAAAGCGCCAGATGCTGATGCAGTTCTCCTGACAAAGCTGAGCCTTCAGGAAGATGGAGCACTCGTTAACCAGGCCGCTTATCACCAGGTAATCAGCAGCAATAAGCAGCTCATACACATTTTCCTCAGTGATGTTAACCTGCTGTACATATGCATACTCCAGGATCAGCTCCATTATCTCCGAGGAGACACCAGGGATGGTGTACTGMTGTTTATCCGGAGGGTAACACCCCTTGGTGAAGAGAATCCTGAAGTATGGGCTGCAGTCACACAAGATGATCTTGTGTGCATGAAACTCGTCGCCGCCGACCTGGAGAAGGACATCACATAGCTCCTTCGCTAGACGCATCTCATTGAAGACGTTTCTGGCCATTGTGTTTCTCTTTCTCTCTGTTTCATTTACCTTTTCCCGCTTCCCCTTCCAACGTATCTGTGCTAGTCAAGACTGGAAAGTAGAGCTTCAACTTTTGTGTCTTGACTTTGACTTCTATTACATATTCATAGGAAAACTATGATGTCATAATGTCAGTGGAAAAGTGAGGGGGAGAGGGAATATATAGCAAGAAGGAGAGAGAGATRTTTTGGATGACATTATTGCATAGGCATGTTACAGATTAGCATGTTTGTGTGTTTGTTTGTGAGGAGAAATAGAGAAAAAGCTTCAGTATTTCCCCATAAGAGAACAGGCATGGCGGACCACTATGCCTGCACTACGCACAACAGGCCATTGCACAACAGGCTATTTGTTTTTTTTAATCCAATATCATCCAATACACTGTAACAGTCAAAGGTTTATTAATGTGGCTACACATCAATACCAAATAAATCCACAAGGTGGCACTTATTTCTTGTTGTCTTTGGTTTAGAGTTAAATGTGTGTATTGACATATTTGTTGTTTTGCTATGAAGGGGTGGCCAGAGAGTTAGTGAGGGAGAGAGAGGGAGGGAGCTGCTCCCATCGAGGGTTCACCACAGCAGACCATCTGATCAACACACACCTTGTCACAGGTTTTACGCCAAATGCCCTTCCTGGTGCAACCCTCYTACTTTATCTGGGTTTGGGAATGGCACTGCTTCTAGTGGCTAGGGATCGAACAGCATGGCAGGTGGGAAACACCACTGAGCCACCAATGCCCTCGGGCAGGGTCCGGGTTCGATTCCCATCTCTGTGTGCATAGAGTTTGCATGCTCTTGCTATTCTTGGTGGGTTTTCTCTGGGTACTCCTGTTTCCTCCCACAGTCCAAAGACCTGCAGATTAGGCTAATTGGTGTTCTCAAATTGTCCGTTGTCTGTGAATGAGTGTGTGTATGTGTGTGCCCTGCAATGAATTGGCACCCTATACCCCGCCCTGTACCCCAAGTCACCTAGGAGAGGCTCCAGACCCCCTATGACCGTTAATACAGGAGAAAGCGGTATAGATGATGCGTGAGTAAGCGATGACACTGGGGAAAATGTGATTTGTTACTGGCGAGTAATAGCAGCAGGCAGGGTGGCAGAATTTACCCACATGAGCAAGCCCGAGATCCATTAATAATGATCATCCACCAGTTGTGCCCAGTCAGGACACCCAGTGAGCCTTTGAAGTGAGCAAGGGGAGAGAAAAGACTTAGGCCCATCATGGTGCACACCGTGAAACATGGTGTCAAGATGTCTCTGTGAGGTTGTCTGCCGTCACACCTGCTCCAACCTCTCCTTCGAAATGCTATCGACATATCACATGCCCAACAAGGGCGAAAGGACCCATGACCATTGCTACACTACACTCAAAGACGGCTACAAGGCAGAATCTCGACCCCCCGTTTGGGAAATCTGAGATCTTTCTCAAAAAATGCTTAAACAGGAAGTCCCAGCTCAGAGGGAGGACACGCTCTGGATGGACCAATCAATCAATCAACCAGTCGTTACAGGACACACTCAATGACACAGACTGGGACAAAGCACTGACGACATCAACGTGTTTAGGGAAGTGGTTGTCAGCTTTATCGGGGAAACTAGCAGATTATACCATGCAAAAAAACGACCATCGGAACGTTTCTCTATCAGAAGCCGTGAGTGGATAAAACCATCCGCGACGCTACAATATCTCTCACCACTGCCTGTAACGCGGGACTTGCATCGGATAACATTGACTTAAACAGCACTGCATCATACAACATTCACAGAGCAGTAAAGGAAGCGAAGCAGCAGGCTCTGGGAGCCTGTGGCAGGGACTAAGGACAACAACGGACAATAAAGCACCAACATCCGGTACCAACATCTGGCAGAAGAGCAGAACACCTTCTACGCTCGCTTCGAGGCTGCAGCTAGCAATGCTTATAGTGTTAGCAATGATAACAATGCTAAGGGTGCTAAGGCTGCAGACAGGAAGAGAATGCCAACACCGGAAATGTGTTCATCATCTGCAAGCATGATGTAAGGAAAGCCTTCAGGAAGGTGAACACCAGGAAAGCTGCAGGACCAGACTGCATCTCATGTTGAGTCCTCAGAGCCTCCACAGACCAGCTAGCACCTGTATTCACAGAAATATTCAACCTCTCATTATCACAACAGGTTATCCCCAAACGCTTCAAAGAGGCCATCCTCCCTCGTTCCTGTCCTGAAAGAAATCACATCCTGCGATTACCGTTCTATAGCCCTTACGTCAGTCGTGATGAAATGCTTGGAAGTCTGGCCAGAGGTTTTATCATCTCTTCGTTATCTGACACACTGGACCCATTACAGTTTGCATATCGTCCAAACCAATTAACAGATAATGCCATTCCACAACTTCTTCATACAACACTACCCCACCTGAACACCAGGAAGGGGAATTATGTTAAAATGCTGTTTGTCAACTACAGTTCAGTGGTTAATACTATAATTCCTTCCACACTCACCACCAAGCTGCAGCACCTGGGACTCTGTGTCAGTGGATCTCCAAATCCTTGACTGGCACACTACAGGGAGTAAGGATGGGTAAGACATTTCTCAGCCTCCCTCCCCCTCATCAATGAAAACACCCCAGGTCCACGGCCTCCTGCTGAGCTCACTGTACACATATGCGGAATATATGAGGAACAACCTCCTCCTAAACGTCAGCAAGACTGAAGGTGTTGATAGTGAACTTCAGTACAAAGCAGGAGAGGAACTACCAGACCCCTGTCATTAAAGAGAGCCTGGTGGAGAGAGTGGATAGCTTCCGGTACCTTGGCGTTCACATCACGCAGGACCTGTCATAGTCCTGCCACATCAGCACTGTGGTGAAGAAGGCCCGACAGCATCTCTGCCACCTTTAATGCCGGAGAGACTTCAGCCTACCATCCAAGGTACTTAGGAACTTTTGCTCTTGCACCAAAGAGAGCATCCTGACAGGAAACATCACAACCTGGTTTGGGAACACCATGCAGGGCAGACAAGCCCTAAAGAGGGTGGTGCAATTAGCTGAGCACATCATCTGCACTGAGCTCCCTTTTTTTGAGCTGCAGCAAGCGGCCCAAGGCAAGGAAGAAAGTGAAAGACCTCCCAGCAATGGACTGTTCTCTCTGTTGCAGTCAGGAAAGCATTTCTGCTGCCTGAAGGCCAACACAGAGAGMCTAAGAAGGAGCTTCTTCCCACAGGCCATTCGGGGACTCAACCAGAAAATCATATAGGACTGATTGGACTTGTGTGGTTTCCTTTACACCTGTGTTGGAGTACACCACACTACCGACCACATTGCACATTTGCACATGACACATATGTTGCATCTAATGTTATGTTGCACACATTTACACATAAATGAGGATTAACTATGGACTTTACCTCGTATCACACTTCATGGCTACCCATACTGTTTAAACTTTTACTTTACAATATCTCTATTTTAGCTTGTATTTTATTAATTTTTATTCCATTTAATTTTTCCTTTTTAAGGTCATGAACAGAACCATTTAACTGCAGATCATACTGTCTATGGTTGTTTATGTGACAAATAAAAATTTGAATTTAAAATTTGCACCCCATTCTGAGAAGGGAGTGTCAGGTGAATGGTATGGAATGCACAGGAGAGCAGTGTTTTCAGAATATTCTTTCCGCCATTCTGTTCTCTGCTGTAGAAACTCTTAAGCCTACTCTCTTAATAGCACAGTGGTAAAGTGCTCGCTCTATCATTCGGAGATCGCGAGTTCGATCCCCGGCTGATGCTGTTACCTCTCACAGCCGGAGGCCTGATTGGCCGAGCTCTCTCAAAGGGGAGGGATGAGAGGTACTTGGTGCCCCCACATTAATCACGGCTCTACAGCCAATCAGGGACAATCGTAAGCTCACGCAAGCAGAAGGAGCGGATAGCGCTGTACTCCGAGTGTGTTACGCCACCCCCAACGGTTCGTGAGCAAGCGGTTTGAAAAGATGCGGTCGGCTGGCGTCACGTGGTTCGGAGGAAACACGTGATAGTCTTCGCCCTCCTGGCTGAGTGGTAGTAGTAGCCTTAATGTGGGAGCCTCCTAGTGACGGGGAGGAATTGGACAAGACTAAATTAGGTAAAAAATCGGGGAAAAAATCCGGAAAAAAAGAATTCCTACTCTTAACGATGTTTCGTGAATCATTTTTATCTTTACTGAGATTTTGTCCTAAATTTAAGGGTAAATTCTAAGAAAATGTCATAATTCTAAGAATTTTCTTTGCTTTAGTGTTTTAAATAGCCTGTTTATTTGCTACTTTTGTTGAGCGAGCGACTTTAACACACAAATCACCGTAATTGAATTCTGTTTAGGAAATGTTACAAAACTAAGTGTAACTAGTTTAATACGTCACTCTTACTTCAGCTTCASCTTTAAATACCGCAACAACTCTCGTGTTGCCAGATGTACAAAAATTATTCTATTTGTATGACAATGTAGGTCTTTGTACAATAATTAAAAATGTATGATAATTTCATGTTCTAGTTTTTGGTGTCATAGTTTAACAGTGTGATAACAAAAAAAAACTTTTGCACATGCAGGAAAAACCTTTATTATCCTCTTGCCATCATGACTGAAAAGTTTTCTAGGGGAAACACAGAGCTTTAAATGCCTGTGTGTGCTGGGATAAAGTGGACCAGGGTGGAATTAGCGCCGTCTGGTGGTAAAGAGAAGTTACTGCCCTGTTTGTGTGTTGACGTTTAATGTTCTGTAAAACAGGTTAGGTCTTGTTCCTTACGTTGCTTTCAGTGTGTTCATTCTCCACATATCACAAACCATTAATAAACACTGTAAGGCCATGCACCTCTCCTGGTTCATTTCCATCTCATGTGTATTTTATCTAGGCAGCATGGTGGTTAGCATTGTCGCCTAGCACCTCCAGTGTCCAAGTTTGATTCCCGCCCTGGGGACTTGAAGTTTGCATGTTCTCCCCATACTTGGTGGGTTTCCTCTGGGTACTCCGGTTGCTTCTCATAGTCCAATGACACGCAGATTAGGCTAATTAGTAGCATGTGCGTAGTAGTAAATTGAAAACGGTAGTTAAAAACGTGTCTCAAGACAGAAAATTCTGAGCACAGCCCCCATACTGTTACAGCCAGACATGTTTTACATTAACCCAATGAGAAGAAACACAGCAAGAGCAGTGTTTACTGAACTCTTACAGGCACATGTTCAGGCCTGATTAACCGTGAGACACCAAAGAGTTACTGACTAACCACAAAGATATGAGCCAAGTAAAGTTTGTATGTTCTGCTAAAACATATATCCTATCCTATTATTATATAATTATAATTCTAAATCTAATTGATAGGATATATTGATATCCTATCATTTAGCTAAATTTGAGCTTCGATAGCGGCTAACAATCACCAGCAAGCTAGTGTTAGCATGGTGGAACTAGCACAAACATGACCTAAATGACTATGTTAACCATCATCTTCCATTTTGTTAAATAGGAAAGAATAAATAAATAAATATATATGATGGATCAAAACGAATTACCAGTTTAGCAAAGCACATATCCACCCCTAGTGGATCCCATGCTGAAATACATCCATCAAGAAATTTGTCTGATTTGGAGGACAAAATACGGAATTTAAGCACATAAGCCAGTTTCCTTTATTTGATTTAAGAAAAATTCCCTACAGCAGGTATCTCATTTTCATCTAAATTGGTTCTAGTATCACTAATGAATGCACAAAACCTTTTCTCCTGACTGTTGAGTAGATATAAGAGGAAACATTGCTCATCCTGTAGATAACTAATAATGTCTTATATAATATATATACTATATCAAATGTTACAATAAATAATCAATCATGAAGTGATGTAGTGCCTTTAACTGAATTAGAAAATCTTTAGTTGCTTCTAAGAAACTAAAGAGACACCAGGACATTTCTACTATTTTTTTCCGGCAAATACTTGATGTTCCAGGTGTACCGTGTCCAAATGTATATTTATCTCAATAAATATGTGGCTATAGATATACACATCAGTCATCCAGGAGACTTTCTAAGTGCTTCAGCTGAGCAGAAAACTCAGGTTTGGTATGGAATACAGCAAACTTTCATACACATCAGTAAACAGCCACAAGTAAAAACAGCAGCTAACAAAAATACTGAAGTACCATGATCATATTGCAACATGAGGGTGCTTTTTTTCCACCCGCATCAGAGATCCTTATTATTAAAACGTTGTGGGAGAAACAATAATGTCATGGCGAGTCAAATAAATAAGGACGATAGGACTGCCTGCGTCTGCATGTTCAAGTTCTGCCTGAGGAAATACGCAGGTATAGAAAAATATGTCCTCTTCCTTTTTGTCTTTGTTTTCTTCTTCCCAGCCTATTCACTCTGGTCCTCTTTGCTTGCATTTGTTTCAATCCCCTGTGTAAAGCAGTCTCACTCGCACGGCTTAGCCGTCTTCTCCAGAAGAACCTTCATGTCCAGCAGTGCCTCCTTGAGAAACCGTGTTAGCTTGGTGGCGTTCGTTTCTTCACAGCTGTTGAAGGCAGTCACAGCAACGTTGATGTGGTCGTCCATTGGGTTGTAACAGACGCCATAACCGTCTGGCTCCATGGGCCCGATACACATATAACAGTCCGTCTTTGAGCCGACCTGAAAAAGTCATGAGGGCATCATTATAACTTTGTCCTAATCTTAATTTGCATGGTGTGATGATGATGAATGTTCTTTTGGGCAGGGACTGTCTGGTCCGCATACAAAGTACACCTTTTCAATTTCTCCCATGTTATGTAAGCTTGGGACCAGCACTAACCCTTTGTAGGGTTTGGGTGTTGGCTGGGAATCGAACGAGTAGAGAAGCCTGTCAGTAAGCCACCAATGCCACATGTGTGTGTGATATAAAGAATAAAATGGGTCTGGCAAAAGCTAAATTCGCTACACAGGGAATATGAGTATACTGTATGATCCTGGCTTTCTGAAGCAGTTTATTAAGCTTCCTATAACAGGTACACAAAGTGATGATGGGACACTGGTGGCTCAGTGGTGGTGTTCCGTCTGCCATGCGAAAGGCCCAGGTTCGATTCCCAGCCAGTGCCTGAACCCCAGCCACTGGATGCAGCACCAGTCCCAAGCCCGGATAAAATGGGAGGGTCGCGTCAAGAAGGGCATCTGGCATGAAACTTGTGCCAAGCTTGTACCGGATGTGCGGACTGGATGGTCCACTGTGGCGACCCCTTGCCATGAGCAGCCGAAAGACCACCACCACTGTATAACTGTGTAAACTTTAGCACTATGGAGTTGCTAACTGAAGAGTAGAGGGTAGCATCTGTTCTTTAAGGAAATGGAGAAACTTGTACTTATTAAGGAATCATGGCCACTCAATCACTCAAATTTGCTCCAACCCAATGAAACAAAAAAAGTCAGATGAAATTGGCCTCTCATTAAAAAAACAATAGTCTAATAAGTATTAGTTACATTAGTGTTTTTCCATTTACACTATAAAATTGTGACCAGCCATTTATAGGTATGTATGAAGCAACGCAAACATAGTTGTATGTATAAATAAATAAATATATAAAAATACAAAAATAAAGATCACATACTTGGCTGGTGAAGAGGTTGAAATGCATGGCCACAGCATAGGACGTATCCATGAAGATTTCTGGGAGAGAAGTCAGATCCTCTATGCCTTGCATCTTCAGCCCCAGCAGGTGTCTGTCTATTGCCTGGCCGTGAATGGCCTAAGAAGGGACACAGTGAGTTCCGGATATTTGTGGTGAATTAATTAGGATGCTACATTTTTGTTTTTAGACTATTATAATATACACTCCTACCACGCGTGTGTAATCTCGATGGGCATTGATGGCCTTCTCCAAAAGGGCCAGTTTCTCTGCATTCTGCCAAAGAGTTACACATAGTTGTTAATTAATACCATTATTAAATTTTATTATAACGTAACAAGTTAATACAGAAAATCTCCAAAAGGTGATAAGAGAAGACCAATTTAGGGTGTATTACAGTTGATAACATTGCGCTGTAGCGTTTTAAATTCTGACTGGTCAGAAAGTGTTGATTTAGGGACGTTTATATTCATACGTCTATGTTTCTATAGTAACTGCTTGCACAGGGGCGAGTATGGAAGACACTCCAAGTAAACTGATGTAATTTTTGATATAGTGTTTGCGACATGGTGGTACAGAAAAATAAACAGCCTGGCCAAAATAAAAAAGAAATTAAAAAGTCGCCACCTGGTTTTACCTAAGAAAACAGTTAAGAGCCTTCCATTGGATAAATACCTCAGTGATTAATATGGTTCAGCTGATGACAAGTTATTTAACCCTAACTGCTGCAGTGAGGAGCTTCTCAATTCTTAAACAACCATGTCAGAAAACATATGCTGATGCTCTGTTTCAGAAGGGTCAAATTATTGCCCTGCATCAAGCAAAGAAAACAACTAAGGAGAGTGCTGAAACTAAATCCTAATAGTTTAACAAGTACATGACAAATATGTCTTGAACTTGATCGATTGTAGATTAAAATGTGCATATTACTTGGCATAAATTATTTTAAAATATAGATATATAGATATATAGAATAGGTGCTTAAAACCTGACAAAATCTAAAACCGAAACTAGAAGTACTGCTTGGCTTTGGTTAGAAGTTATAATATAAGGCATATAATATTCCAAGTATCCAGCAAGCTCTGCCTGACCTGTTTGGACTCGTCATCCATAGCTTGTACGAATTTCAGCGACTCGGTGGAGGTGGAGCGGATGGCCTCTGTTCGGCCCAGTTTAAACATGCGCAGGGAGGCGCTCTCACATGTAGGGCAGCAGACAGTGTAGAACCTAATGCAGCGACAAACCGAAAAAGGTTCAACACAATGGTTTTGAAATGTGCACTAGATGGCATTAGCTGACATGTTCTTCAGGTTACTGAAAGTCGAGGGTCGATTCTTCTTTGTTTTATTAATCACACAACGATTGAATCACAGAATGATTTACTAATCACAGAAGAATCACTAAAATGTCTAACATTTCGACAATGTCATGACACACCTGTAATACGCCAGCTGGAGGGCCATTTGGATGAAGGCGTCTGGACTCGTTTTGCATGACTTRAGGTATTTCCTCCCGTAATGAGAGAAGTTGAGCACCCGCACGTCCAGGTCATGCACCATTCTGCGAAACAGGTCGAACTCCAATTACAACACATAAATGATTTATTGGGAAATGACAGGACTGGTTCATGCGCAGTGCCGGTCTGCACCGCATGAACCAAAGTACAAAGCAAAAGGCAAGAGGAAAAGCACTCACATGTTCATGTTCTGTTTGGCTTTCTCGATGTCCTTTTTGATTTCAGGCGTGATGTTAAAGCGAAGCTTCTCTGGCATGGGGAGGGGAATCATAGGAGCTCGCACCATCTCAGTCTTCTTCCTGTTACAAACCATCACATTGAGTACAAGCTCCCCATGAGACATCTGGGATCTGGAGCAACAGCTGGGAAACGTCATTTGTGTAAACATGACCACCAAGTCTCTTCCTGTGTTACACCGAATTGCACTAAGGAAATCATTCGAAAATGTCCACAGATTTAACTGCTACTAGGCGTTTTGTTCAAGTTTTCTTCATGTTTATGGATTACAATCACTCTGTGTTCTGAACCACGTCAGAAAATGTGTGGAATATTATTTAAGAACTGGCTGCGTCCTATTTGTTTTTTCTAGAATAATTAAATAGATTTTGGGCTAAAAATGTTCATAGCTCCAGTGTCAGACCTACACAGTTAATATTAGACACCAAACCACTTATGTTTCACAACGTATGATTTACATTGTATGTGGAAAGTTTTGTGCATAAATCTTGAGAGTCGTTTATTTTTGCCCTAATTAACAGCATGCACTAAAATGTTTCATTCATTTTGTACAAGTCCCTGTGCACACCCATGTTACACTAGAAGTGATTTGAATTACGATCAAAATGACAAATAATATTGTAGCCTTGCACCACCAGGGTCCGGGTTCGATTCCCGTCTCTGCGAGCATGTAGTTTGCATGTTCTCCCGTGCTTGGTGGGTTTCCTCCTGGTGCTCCAGTTTCATCCCGGAAAGTAAAAAGATGTGCAGATTAGGCTAAATTGGCGTTCCCAAATTCCCAGGCTTTTCAGTTCAGTCTCTGTACCTGACCGGTTTAAGAGAAAGGCCACACAGTAACCTATGAATCATTCTGGCATAAAACATCTAACTTAAGGCATGAACCAGTGAGAAACAGGTGACAGAGGATCAGTACACTGGTGATGCTGTGAATGCTGTGTGGTTGGAACAGATGTGAGGGGAAACRAGGTTGCTGCTGAGGTCGATACATAAACAACCCATTTCTCAGTTATATCTTTGGGCACTTTGCATCCTGTCGCAGTCAAACACAGAGTTCCCCTGTCTTTAATTTGGTCYACATCATTTCATTTAATATGAAGAAATAAGCTGTGGTTCAAGACTTTTGCACAGTACTGTACCAACAAATAATCATACCAGAAATGGATTCTGACTCACATGTATTCCACCACATGGTCCACTAGGAACACAATGGGAGGTCCTTCAGCTGGAGCGTGCTCGTACGTTAGTCCACATGATCCATCCTCGCCCACTATAAACTGTGTCAAACAAGACAGCTAGCATTGTATATACGTCCACACTAATAATATGGTTTTAGAATTTAAGTGGTCAAATAAAGAAGTATACATGACACTGAATTGGATTGTTTTAAATCGGTTTATTTTGAATCGGATTTTTTCTATGTGTAAATGCATACAAGTTGTATATCTAAGTGTATGTGTATCCAGGCAGAACTACGGTGCATGTGTCTGAAATCCATCACAAACCTGTAGTGTTTTGTCAAACCAGCGGTTCCCGCTGTTCCAGCGGCTTCCCCCTCCATGCAGCATCTGTGCAGCCACTTTACTGTAGTAGAGCTCGTCCGATACACGCGGCATCGGGGCATCCAGGCACACTAAGAAGATGCTCTTCTGGATCGCCCGAACTGACTCTTTATTCGTTTTGTCTGGAGAGAAAAAACACCAGCAAGACGCCGTCAATCCCATTCCGGACAAGCAAAGAGTGAATCAAGCGAAGCTGGTTGAACAGAGTAGATATACTGTAGGTCACCCTTGATGAGGTTGTTGTAGGCTTTGCCCCAGGTGTTGCGGTGGTTGGAAGTGAGTATACCAATAGGCTCTTTATTAGTCTGTAAAGATGAATTCCAGATCTTCTCCAACTGCATGTAGAGCTGATCCACCGTCAGTGGCGTGCCGTCGCTATTGTATACGTCCAGAACAAAAAACTTGAAAGCAGACATAGGAGGAGAGTGTAAGTGAGAGATATTTACACAATCTGTGATTACACTTGGGTCGCCATTTATCCAGAAGATTACCTGAAAATTGTGAACCACCGTGATGTGAGTTGGTGCCGTCTTTCCAATGGCGTGGTTCACCACAGTGTCTTTCTTCGGTCCTGGTATTCGACATGAGGACAGCACCTGGTAATACTGGTCCATGCACAATGGCTTTCCTCCCAAATACTCAACAGGTAGTGTTTCACTGTAAAGAGAGGCATGCAAACTGAGAACCAGAGTCTGAAGAATTGTTGCTTTGTCGGGTCTCCAGGCTCAGAAATTTAAGACTCACCTGTCAACCATTCGTTTGAAGTCCAAAACTCCAGCAATCAGTTTGGCAGCAAACCTGCATCGGCAAAAGAGACCATGATCTCAAGTTATATACTTTCATAGTCCAGCAGTCGCAGAGAGTGTGTCCAAGTTGGGAAAAAAATTACTGGACTCAGAACCATCAGAGTCCACTGTTTAAAGTCAAGTCAAGTAGGCTTTTATTGTCTTTTCAACCATATACAGTTCAGTATACGATGAAACGAAACAACGTTCCTCCAGGACCAAGGTGCTACATACAACATGAATTACCAAAAACTAACTAACTAATAAACCTAATTAGCTGACTAGCTGAGACAAAACAGATTAACATTATATATTAACAGAAACTATAAGTCCTATACAGAAAAGACAACAAGCACAGGACAGCTATGAGACTCTTAGCCGCCTGTACGTCCGTGAACGACAATGTCGGCGCAGTAGCTTGGATCCCACTGCAGTCATTCCCGTAAACATTTAACAAGTGAAACGTCTGGTCCTTGACAAATCGGCGGATAATCTGTCACCAAAATGTGGAAGAGACTCGTCGGTCTATGGGAACTGTACACACAATCATTCACTAACACATTACAGGAGCTCGGCTGGGAGGTATTGACACATCCCCTGTACATTCCTGACCTCACTCCAAGCTATTTCAACATATTTGGTCCAATAAAGGAGTTCCTGGGAGGACACTGCTCCAGGCCTGAAGCAGGGAGTCTGATCATGGATCAACCTTTTACTTTGATGGTATCCAAGCACTATTGATAGGATAAGTGCATTGGTGTAGCAGGGGGATTATATAGAGTAATAAAGGTAGTTTTACTCACCTAACTCCATCATAGTCCCAGTTTGACCTGAACACCCATAATAATACCTAAATTTGTCATTTATATGTAAGGATATGGGACCATATTCATCAAGTATCGAATACAAGTTGCTTGTATTCAAATACAGTTTATATGCATTTTTAAGTAAATCTTAATATCTCCATGTTCAGATTATGCAAACAACTTTATATATATATATATATATATATATATATATAGCTGGTTACATATACAGTATAGCTGGTACCTTATAAGGGTTTTCTTTTAATGCTATTATTATTTTACTTTTTATTTTAATAATATCACTGCCTATTAGATAGCAAATTAATGTCATGCAATCATAGCGTGTCTTAACGAGCTATTTGGCATCATTAAAGTAATATTGCTGAAATAATATTGATAGGATAAATAAAGAATTTCAAATATGTTAATACTAAAGTAAACATGCCCAACATTCGTATTTGGCTCATTTCCTAACATTTGTTAAAAGCGCTATAGAAATCAAATTGAATTGAACTGAATTTGAATTTATATTAATCTGTAATATCTTTGACTGTGCTCAACATAGCTTTCGATCTGAAAAGACAACAAGCACAGGACAGCGATGAGACAATCTCAGCACAGTAGCCTGTGGTCCATGTAACTATAGCTCTTAGAAGCATGTGCTACTTGTGTGCAAACAACACAACCCAAAGGACAAGGTACATAGTGAGTGAACAAATTTAGCGGAAGGTCTAAACAGGGGGCATGACTGAAGGGTAAGTCCACTGGCTTTGTCCATACACTGTTTGGGTTCATAGTGGAAGCAAAGTGTGCTTAAAATAGTAGCATGAAAAGGAGATGTGTGTGTATGTATGTATGTGTGTGTGTGTGTGTGTGTGTGTAAAAGGTCAATGTGCAACTTAACACTGCAGATGTCAATAACATCCAGCAATAAATGTCATCCTGAAGAGTACAGAGCATTGTGCTGAGCAATAAATATAAATCATTTTTTATGTTAGTTTAATGTGTGAACAGAATTAAATTTGTCAATGAATCTCCGCATTTTATCCCATTGTAATCTACACATTTTATTAAATTCTGTTCTGCTATTTCAAAATAATTGTTTTATTCCATTCAACACTTTAATTTTGTCCATGTAATATTATAACATATAATATTGTCCATGGCTTAAACAATCAAACCAGATTTCCCCTTTATCGTGACCTCATATAGCAAGAGGAGACCCTGCTCCGGCTTATTGCTCAGCCCTGCAGTTCTCTGGTACCCCCTTTTTACCAAGCCAGTTCCAGGGGTAGTTCCCAATTTTGAACCAGGTCTTTCTTTTTAAACAGCCAGAGCACTTGCCCTCAGACAGAAAAACCTGTTCCATGGTGGCACTTCTTTGGTGGGCTAGAACAGACACCGCTTATGTCATGGGCTGCTGGGTGGGATTATCGCAACCAACAAAAAGTTTAAGATCCAATCTTTAAAAAGTTTCTTTAAAAAAAATTCAATTTGGAATGGGCAGCCTAAATTTAGCGTTAGTGCTAGCATTGCTAGCATTGCTAATTTAGTCGTATCCTATTCCCACCTGTCACAAGGGGGCTCCCAAATTAAGACTACTCCTACCAGTCAGGACCGAAGACTATCACGTGTTTCCTTCAGACCACGTGACTCCAGCCATACCTCATCTTTTCGAACTTCTCTCTCATGCACCTTTGGTGGCAGCATAATAAACTCAGAGGACTGCGCTATTCGATCCGGCTGTAGAGCCGCGATTGATATGAGAGCGCCAAGTGCCTCCCATTCCACCCTGCTGAGAGAGCTCAACCAATCAGCTTTCTCTCGGCCACTGGGTGCGGAGGCTACAGCATCACCTGGGAAACAAACTAGCGATTTCTGGATAATAGCAATATACTAGCTAGTAATAATAGCCAGCAGTTTACCACTGCGCCACTCGGGGGCCATTGGGTGCCATTTTTAAGAGCTATGGGCAGCACTAACGGCTAACAGTAGCTAGCTAAATACTGAGGATGTCGTTATGAATAAACACTCTTACATATATTTTCCATCTTATTTTGTTCGTTAGAGATGTGGCTGTGAAAACAGATGGAAAACGCCTGTTAGGGTTCGGAACGTTGACTTTTTCAGTTACTACATTTTGATTGGCACAGAAAATGCACTTCCCCAGGGACACTAAGACAACAAGTTTGGAAAAGGAGTGATAACATGTGACCATTAAATTCTACTCCACTGTAATCTTATTTGGTTAAATAATTCTATTTTACATGAAATTCTACTCTAGTATTGTTTGGACTCATTTATGCTTCTGTTTTAAAATCTGTTAAGTTCGAATATAACTGCTTTATATTTATTTATTCTAATAGGCATTAGCTAAAAGCCAATTTAATTACAAGGGATTATATTCCTTATATTACATCTTATGTTAAACTATTCATAATAATTACTAGTCTTAATCGTTTTTTAAAATACACAAAATATGACTAACAGCACATAAAAAGAATGCAATCAGTAAGGGATATTTTTAATCTTACTAGTGACATGTCTGATACACTGCCGTGACGCTTTGACACAGTACCTCATCTGTCCCTGGCGGTCCTGGAAGTGCATCTGAGGCAGAACCACACCAGGGCTAGTGTACACTGGAATTGGCATACGAGAGTCCAGGTAGGTTGACTGCATCCACCAATCAGAGAGCTGCATCAAACAATCGACAGCACAATTTAACAGTAATTCAAATGGAGAAAATATTTCACTCTTACTTAATGGGTGAAACAGGGCAAGGATTTCACTGAATTGGTGGCTTGTAAGGGATAATTTGGCTGAAAAAGGTCAATCCAATCTGGCTACTTTACGTACCCAGTTCTCAGTTTTGCGTGCTCGTCTCTCGAGTCCTTTTTGCAGCCTTTCCCCGACACCACCAGAGGATAGGAACTCCGCCATGAGCTGGCGTGTGTGGCTCATCTCCTCCTCAGACACGAGTGGTTCGAGGACAGCCAGATAACGTTCACATGTCTGTCTGAGCGGTGGCACGGGCAGCTTGGGCAGACCATCCTGATGAGCCTGAGAGTGATCACGGATCTGCACGACTACCACTGGCCTTGCTAAAAGCGTAGGCACAGCCCTTGACTGTAAGTGGGGGAAAAAAAAACACACTTCATATTAATTACTTTTAATTTCAGTCATACATAAAGTAAAACATTATATCATCTTTCCTATCAAAAAGGAATCAATAACATGTTGGTGTAACATAGACATGCAACCCAAACCTGACAAATTCCTGACTTCCTATAACAACATGGTCAAAGTATTTTATACTTCTCATACAACAATTATTCCCTCATTAAAAAATGTTTTAGGCTGAGCTGCAAACAGGTAAATGCTGAGGGAGCAAGATCACGACTATATGGAGGATGCTTTAACACCTCAAAACAAAGTTTTTGCAGAGTCTTGACAGTGTGGGCAGAAGTGTGCAGACATGCATCGTCATGCAAGATCACAACACACTTAGACTTCAGCTTTTCAATACGCATCTCACTGTGTAACAAGTACTGCTGAATGTTGAACCTTTCTGATAATATTCTAATACTGGCCCTTGAGAATCGCAGAAAACTCTAAGCATAATTTTTTTCAGCTGGTGGTTGACTTTTCATCAAACTTTTTCTTGTTTGATGATTGAAGATATTTCCGTTCCACACTCTGCGGTTTAATCTCAGGCTCATAGTGATGAATCCGTGTCTCGTCACAAGTAATGATACTCTTTAAGAAACTTTTACCTTTTCAAATTTCTGTATATTTTCTTCCGCGAGTTGTTTCGGCACCAGGTACACCCTCAGACCACAAAACACAAACCATTGCACGCTGCTCTTTTTTCGTGCAAATCACAAGAGGGGCGTCCATTTTTGCTCGCACCGCAGTTCCAAATGAACTCATGTAACACATTCAAACTGGTGAGACAGTTGCCTTGAATTGAGAGCGCGGCCAACAGTTTAAAAAAGAGCCACAGTGCAGATCATTACCGACTCACCCTTGTTTAATGTTTTAATGTTTGATGTGGTGGAACATCCATAAAACAAGTTCCTTTCTGTCTTCACTTATATTACAGCAGCTAGACAAAATCATGCAGCGTCTCGTGTTACAGTCTCAATTATAACATGTAGGCTATTCTACATGTTCTCAAGTGAAGTTTGGTGTTCCACAGGGTCCAGTTTTAGGCCCACTGCTTTTTTCCCTTTACATGCTTCCTCTGGGCAACATAATTCATAAGCATGGTATTAGTTTTCATTGTTATACTGATGACACACAGTTATACGTCTCAGCAAAACCAGATGAAAAAAACAGCTTACTAAAGTTGAGCAATGCGTAAAAGATATACTGTAAGAGACTGCATGCCAATTAACTTCCTTCTGCTTAATCCTGATAAGACAGAGGATTTTGTCAAAAGGACCACAAGCAGGTAGAAATAAGCAAATTAAAAGAAAAAGAAAAAAGAACCAAAGTGCGGATAATTTCTACTGAAAAAGTTTGTTTCTGAATATCTTCACTCATATTACAGCAGCTATAAACAATTTCACCCTCACCAGCCCCACTTTTATTTGCTCAATTAGACACAATCATACAGTGTCTCGTGTTACAGAGAAATAAAAAATAAGGCCTCTTTCCTAATAACTGCCTGACTAAGTAAACATATTGTATGCTCATGAAAAAACAAAACAAAGCTAACCAGTTGTATCACATATTTACCCATATTACACACACCTTGTCTAAGGCGTTCGACAGAAATGATAATGTATTACATACGGTCAGCAAAAGAAACACGCTTCATTTCTTCTGATCATCTTCAGCTTTGATTAAAAGAGTCCTAAAGGTTGCAGTGAGGATAACTGCCTCACAGCGCTGCATCACAATCACACACAAGGCAGGATTTTATAGCAGCTTCTTTCCAGCCAGAGTCAGACTGATGGTGAAAGAAAGCATGTCTGCCTCACCCCTGTAAGGCTTCATCTCTGTCTGATAGACACCTGCTGCTATAATTGGTGTACATGTGTCTGGCTTTTATATCTGTCATACTGTAAAGAGACCAGCTTCTATAATCGGTGTACTGAACATGTGTCTGGTTTTTATCTCTGCTGTATTGAGCTGCTGCTGTAATCAGTGTACATGTATCAAGTATAAAGAAACCTGTGTTGCTATCCTTCACCTCATTTATTATCAAAGAAGTGCAATATAAACTCTGTAGAAACGCAAGAATTTCATATGTGGGGATTATGTATAAAGAATACAATAGATATATTACAATACTGAATAATGTTTATAGTGGGTATAGACTGACCGCTTCTTTCTACTATTTATTTCCAGGGTTATATGTTTATTTTACTGTTCTTATATTTCTTCTTCTTTTTTTTTATTTTTTTTATCACTGACCCAGAGAGCTTCTGTACAAAAATAAATTCAATTCAATTTCATTTATATAGCGCTTTTACCCATGGTCATTGTCTCAAAGCAGCTTCACAGAATGAAAAGAAAATTTATGGAAGTGTGTATGAGTGAGAAAAAACGTGTTTAAATAGTAATGAGATTGTGAGATTGTCCCTGATGTCCCTGCAAGCCGAGGGCGACGGTGGAAAGAAAAAACTCCCTGAGGTGGCAATAGGAAGAAACCTTGAGAGGAACCAGACTCAACAGGGAACCCATCCTCATTTGGGTGATAACGGATGCAAGGGATTATATAATGACATCATGTGTGTTAGGCTGCTGGAGGTTCGGTATAACAGAAACTGTTATGAAGTCCAGTTCAGCACAGGGATGAGTCAGCAGGTGCAGAGGACAGAGGGCAGTCTGGATCACTGGGAGCTCAGGAGCAGCATGTGTAGATACAAGCCATCATGAAGCAGACTCCAGCTGGAGGTGGCTCTTCTCTGCATGCCTCATGATCCTTGCAGAGTTGGCCTCTGAATAAATAAATCAATCCAATGCACCCGCTCTGTACAAAGAGTAAAGAAAATCTTTTGAATTTTGAATCTTGCAATGCCAGGTATCCAGTTCATGTGTGAAAATGATTGCCCATGCTCTCTCTTAGGTCCGGTTCCATCAGGGGGAAAGAATTAAAAATCCATCTGAAAGGTCATTCAGTACATTCAAGTCATTATCATAATGTTGCTGCTCCTAGACCTGAGCAACTGAAGCAACCCCTGATCATAACACTGCCTCCAGCGGCTCGTACCATGGACACTATGAATGATGTGTGCATCACCTCATGCGCTTCCCTTCTTACCCTGACGCACTCATCACTCTGGAATAGGCTCAATCTGTACTCATCAGACAACATGACCTTTTTTCCCATTGCTTCAAGGTTGAGTCTTTATGTTCTCTAGCAAACAGAAGCCTTTTTCTTAATGAGTCTCACTATCAAGTGGTTTTCTTATGGCCACATGGCTGATCAGTCCCATTCCTGCGAGTTCTCGTCCCATCACGTGTCTATGGAAACACTCTTCCTTTCACTATTAAACATTTTATAGTTCTAATTCATACTGTCGTGTTTCTTACAATGCAGCTTCACCAAGCGTTCAAGTGATCTCCAATGATGCACCTGAGAAGTCTATCATCTGCACTACATTTTATATTATCCTCAGCCTGGTGACACACCGTCACATGATCTAACCATACATAAAGTTTGCATTTTCTCCCTGTGCTTGGTGGGTTTCCTCCCGAGTACTGTGGTTTCCTCAGACATGCAGGTTAGGCTAATTGGTGTCCCCAGATTGCCTGTAGTGTGTGAATGTGTGTGTGCCCTGTGATGGATTGGCACGCTGTCCAGGGTGTACCCCACCTCGTTCTCTAAGTCTGCTGGGATAGGCTCCTGAATAAAGGATAAAGCGGTATAAATGATTATGTAATGTTGCCTTGGTTTAAACCTTTGCTCTTTAGAATAGTCCTGTTTTGGACTGTTAGCACATTGCCTATCCCTTTGCCAGCTCTTTGAGTTGTTTTCATTGTGTGTGTGTGTGTGTGTGTGTGTGTATGTGTGTGTGAGTTTGTTTAATCCTTCCTGCATTAGAATCCATTGCATCTGCATAGTATCTCGTGCTATGATGGTAACTGGCAAAGTATGGCTAAATGTCAATTTAAACGTGGATTAATACATGTTCTGACTTCGTTCGAATGATTTTGTATTAACAAGATGAACTGTCCCTACAGGAGCTGCTTCATTAGCTATTTGAGGATGCATGCTTTAGTTGTCACACTCACTGGTGTAATCTGATCTGAGTAATTCCAGCATTACAAATCTGGCACGCAGTATAAAATCATACTATCTGCACATGCTTTAGTATCAGTCGCTGCTTTAACATGGACAATGTGATCCGATAAATTGTGCATTTACGTGTTCAAATCACAAGTAAAGTGATTCTGCCTGCTGTGAAGTGTTTAATCTGGGAAGCCTGGAGCCTATGGCAGGGAACAAGGAGGGGACATGCAATTTTTCTAAATAATAATGATTAACCTTATTACATCACAGTCCTTGGACTGTGGGAGGACACTGGAGTACCCAGAGGAAACCCACCAAGCAGGGGTGGACCATCTGATTCACACACAACTTGGCCCAGGTTTTACGCTGGATGCTCTTCCTGACACAACCCTCCCGTTTTATCTGGGCTCAGGACCGGCACTTCATGCACCGGCTGGGTAATGGGGCGTGTGGCAACGCACCGACGGCAGGCCTCGAACCTGGATCCTCAGATCTCCAAAGATCTTTCTCTAAGCAGACATTAATGTAACATTTCTAAAAGGAGTCTCTATTGTAACTAAGTTTTCAGCCACCATTTTTTCAGGGGAAATTTTGTGCATTCCTCTTCTTTTTGAATCATCTTCACGAGAAAGAAAAAAAATAGAGGCTGGTCCAAGGGAACAACTGTTTATAGCTGTGGTACAGAAAGTATTAACACAAACCATGTTTTGCAGACATTCCAGATCGTTAAATGTAATATGAAACAGATATAAAGGGTGTATAATAGATGGACGAGTAAAACTTGACAGGATGCTCATGTTGTCCCTCATGTTGAAAATTTGTATGCTTTTAAAATACCATTAAAAGAAACCTGGAACAGGAAGAATGCTATTAAAGACCCTATTATAACCCCGTCACCTCTGTTTAAACCATATGTATATGAATGAGGCATGCTGAGCAGTTTGTTCCGAATGGGGGCAGCGTTTATTTCAGTGCAGGAAAGATGTACCCAGAAGCCAAATTAAAGAAGTAAGAAACTATTTATTGGATAAAAATAGATCGGGAATTTTATTAGGATAGGAAAGTTATTAAGAGGGGTGTTCAATTCAAAACAGAATTTGTGATTCAATTCGAAGGCGTAAAGCTGACATTTACAGAAGAACCTCAAGCTTAGTACGGTGATGAGACTCTTAGCTGCAGTAAAACATTTAAATGTTGCAAATGTTTTAAACAAGATCGTGCGCCTGTGAATGACCTGATGTCGATCCTGTGAGTGAATGTTCAGCGAGTGGAACATCTGAGGCTTGAAAAACGACAGATAACTTGTCAAACAATTTGTAAAAAAAAAAAAACGCATATATCTGTGGGAACTGTACACACAATCATTCACCAACACCTGTAGAGTCCTGAGTACACTCCAAGGCATCTCCACATGTTTGGGGTATTAAAGGAGTTCCTGGGAGGCCAGCATGAAATAGGCAGTCCRATCACGGCTCAGCACGGGGTACTGAGAAAACTTTATACCTTAACGGCAACCAAGCACTAGTGAAACACTGGGATAAGTGCATTAGTGTAACAGTAGATTATATAGAGAAATAAAGGGAGTTTATAACTCATATAAATGTGTCTGGTTATTCTGCACAATGAAAAGTCCAGGGTTTGACGTTAGATGCATCTGACTAAATATCTATACCACTTTATTCTGAAAAACAGGGTGGCGGGAGACTTACAGTAGGACACGAGACAGGGCACAACTTGGACGTACACGTACGTTAACTCTGATTATTCTACTCTGCATGTGGCTGGACTGTTGGAAGAAACCGGAGTACCCGGAGGAAACCCAGCAAACACGGGGAGAACGAGGCGGCAATCGATCCGACGACGCTGGAGGTGCTCACCACTACGCCAGGCAGCGTGCCCGCTTTAAATGCATGCATATTTAAAATGAAATGTATAGCAACAAAATGTTTAAACAGAATGTTCATGTAAGATCATGACTGATTGGTCTGATTGGTTAGATGCAACATCACACTGATTGATCTTAATCATACTGTAGCTATGAAATTTTGTGTTAGAACATCAGATCTCCCTCTCTCTCTCTCTCTCTCTCTCACACACACACACACACTTGAGGCTGGTCCATGATCGCTGTCACAGGTCACACACACACACACACACATTGATCACTGATTCTGGTGCTTGTTATTGTAATGCTGTCATGGGACTCACCGCAGCTCTCGCCAGGACACTCAGCATGGTTTGAGCTCCGACACGTCCAGGTCCAGCGCTACAGGGCGCAACAAAGTCGCAGTGACATTCCGCTTTCCAAGGACGAGCTACAGTTGTTGTCAAACTTCTCCGCGTCTCCGCCCTCGCCCAGCGCGCGCACAGCTACCACATAGGGGTATTACTTCCGGTTACCCCTCCCACCTCGTTTAATATATTTTTTTAAATTTACATTAGGTTGTGGGACACCACTAAGGCGCGAATCCATGCAATCTGGCAACCCTTTTGCAGTGGTTATTTGTTCCAACCGCTATTTTCTGCCTCCTGTATCTATAACCTAATCAGCTCATCCTTTACGGAAGATTTCTCCACTATTCCCAATCCTAATCCCTACATTTTTGTACTATAACCTGGTTTAAAGGCTATTTTTCATGGCTAAATCCGAGCGACCGTGACTGATTCGTTCATCTAATCCTATGACGCAGCGACGAGCCAACAGCACCACCTAGTGGCAGATCAAAGACGTCTTTTTTTTTTTTTAGCTGCTAAACTGATTTAGAGGACAGAGCTGGAGCGAGGTACAAGTGTCATGTTCACTCACACAGTCATTGTCTATACCGCTTTATTTTTATATATTTATATATTTATTTTCTATATATATATCCTATCACGAGGCTGGTTACACTCTCCTATGGACAGCGTGCCAGTCCACCTCAGGGCACACACATATACACACATCAGGGCCGGCCCAAGCCTTTATAGGGCCCTAAGCAGAATTTTATTTGAGGGGCCCCTCTGTGCCACCAATACGATTATTGTCAATGCTTGATTATTCGCACAGTATAAATGTACCAGCTGGTTGGGCCCCCACCTCCAAAATATTTGAATAGTGCTCATAGGGAAGTTTCATAAGAGTATAGTTGATGGAACAGAACACAGTTTTAACAACATAAATGATTAAACCCAGCAGCAAGCCATCTGCACACATAAAACAACAACTCTTAATCTGTAACTAGCTAATTGAGGCATAATGATATTGGAATATAATAGCAAAGACCCCAAAGGTAGGCTGATGTAAATATTGTTAAGCTGCTATCAGAAACAACAACAGAAGACAAAAAATTTAATCTTAAACTATCTTAGTAATGTGTTATATTTTAATGATTTAAGATGTCGAGTCTATTTAAGGATGTTAAATTTCAAAAATGAACTTTCCTAAAACAAAAAGATAGGCTCCCTAGGCTGTTAATTAACTAGCCAGCAACATTAGCTCGCAACATAGCTTTGTTTACATTCATTTTCTTATTACCATACCCTTATCATGCTGTTTTTTCCCTCTTACTCACTTTTCTTCTTTTTTCTTTGCTCTGCATCCGAAGGATATGTCCTTTATGTGACATTTATGATGGTTGTGCTCTTCAATCAGCTCCAGTAATCACAGTCACAGTCACACCCGTTAACATAATATTCCTCTTTTTATATTGCATTGTTGTTGTTGTTTTTTTACGGTTTATATTGTGTTTTTGTATTGTATACTTGTATAATTATAATTACACATGCTATAAATGTAAATGTTACAGCAAGAAAAACCCTCATCTAGTATACCGCTCCTTGTGCTTCTCGGGTTGCAGGAGGCCTGAAGCTTATCCCAGGTGACTTTGGGCACAAGAAGGGGTACACCCTGGACCGTTTGAAGTTTGCAAATAAACAACATAGGATTGGGAGAAAATTGAGCTCTTTGTCATCAACTCGCGCCAACTTCGCCGCATTGAGGGTCCAATGGACCTGGCCATGTATTGTAAAATCTTGAATGAGAATGTCCTGAAGATGGGCTGTGGATGGATCTTCCAGCATAAAAATGACCCAAAAGATATTGTCGAGGCAACAAAGGAGTCACTCAACATGAAGCACATTAAGGTCATGGTGTCGTCTAGCCAGTCTCCAGAATTTAATTCTATAGAAAATTTATGGATGGAGCTGAAGCTTCAAGTTGCCAAGCGACAGGGCAAGAGACCTTAAGGATTAGAGAAGATCTGTAAAGAATAGTAGACCAAAATCCCTCCTGAGATGTGTGCAAACCTGGTAACCAACTACAAGAAACATCTTACCTCTGTGCTTGCCAATAAGGTTCTCTCCACTAAGTCACATTTTACCTGGAGATCAAATATTTTACTCATTGAAATGCAACTAAATGCATAACATTTGTATCATGTGCTTTCTGGATTTTTGCGTGATATTCTGTCTCTATCATATAAAATAAATGTATGATAAAAATTATAAACCCTCCATTTCTTTGTAAGTGGTCAAATAAAATAATAAAATAAGAAGATAATAAAATAATTATTTTGTATGTAAAAGGGAGAGTGCCTGCTGCTTTTTAGATTTCCAGAAGCCTACAATAAATTATTTGCCTTTTTAGGCACTTAAAGTGAGGTTGTTGTCAGAACACTGTGGTCAAATAAAATAATAAAATAAGAAGATAATAAAATTATTATTTTGTAGGTAAAAGGGAGAGTCCCTGCTGCTTTTTAGATTTCCAGAAGCCTACAATAAATTATTTGCCTTTTTAGGCACTTAAAGTGAGGTTGTTGTCAGAACACTGCTACACTGTGGATCACCTCCCTATAGGCCAACTCATCAGTGTTGCTGGTGTCACCTACCACCATGGAACCATCTGCATAATTCATGATGATGTTGCAGTTTTGTAAAGGCACACAGTCATGGGTAAGCAAAGAGAAGAGCATTGGACTCAGCACACAACCATATGGGACACCAGTGTTCAGGATGAGGGTAGAGGACTTGTGATTACTCAGCCTAACAGACTGATGTCTATTGGTCAAGAAGTCTGGAATCCAAGTGCATATGGAGATGTGGATCATTATTATTATGAAGCTTTTTTGTCAGTTTGGTGGGGATGAGTGTTCAATGCGGATAGATTTAATGAACAGAATCCTAATGAACGTGTTGTTGTTGTGGATATGGGTAAGGGCTGAATGTGGAGCAGTCGAAATGGGATCCTCCACTGACCTGTTCATGAAGTAGGTAATCAGATGTAGCCCAGTGTGAGTGGTACTACAGGCCTGTTATGAGTTAACTTAAAACAGTATCTAGAAGGCATTCAGACTGAAATAAAATTCCCGGTTTGATGGTTTTGTTTTCAGCCATGGAGACAGTTGCCTGGGACAATGACAGGTTGTAGATAAAGTAAAGAACTGCACCATCTTGTCAGTGCATGGCCTGAGGTACATGCCACCCAGGTCTAGAATGGAGAATTTGAGGGAATGGTCGGGAGTTGAAAGGTCATCATTTGCAATGTGCTACCTTCTGCCTTGGTTAAAGTGAGTGTAGTGTGTCTGAGCTCATGAGGGAAAAAAGCATTGAGAGATCAGTGATGGTCAGGAATAAATGAATTAATAATAATAAATTAATACAGTAATACAGACCAGACCAGAAGCACTAGTCACTTATTTTTGTAATATGGTTTCATAAAATTATTGTGCTTACAATATCATACAGATGTACTAATTGCCTTTTGTACTAATTGCAGCTTGATCATTATATAATGAATAATATAGACTAATCAGCTAAAACAATATGACTACATGGCCAAAAATTAAATAGGTCCTCCTTTTGCCATCAGTCAAAACAGTGATGACTTGTTTTTTGACACCTTTGTATCGAAACCAGCATTCACCTTTTTCTCAGTTTGAGCTACAGTAGCTCTTTTTTTGGATCACTCGAGACCAGGAACATCCCACAAGAGCTGCAGTTTTGCTCTGACCCAGTTGTCTAGCCATTACAATGTGGCCCTTCTCACAGTAGCTACAGTTTAAATATCTTGTTACAGTGGTGGATCGAAGTGGAAAGTTGATGTGTTGGAAGCCAGAAAAAATGGGCAAGGACTTTGACAAGGGCCCAATGATGTTTTCTTACACCTTTCTATTAGAACCAGCATTACCTCAGATTGAGCTACAGTAGCTCTACTGTTGGCTCAGACTACACGGCAAGCCTTCATTCCCATGTGCATCACTGAGCTGTGGCCACCCATCACCCTGTCGCCAGTTCACTGGTTTGTTGACCGGCCAAGAGGCTCACTGGTGCACACGGAGATAGAAGGCTGGCCCCATCCAACAGAAGCGCTAGTGTAGATCAAACTGATGAAAAGGTTCATGCTGGTTGTGACTGAAAGGTGTCAGAACACACAGTTCATCAGTGTTAAGGGGGGGGGGGAATTATAATGTTATTTTATAATGATATTAAGCATGTTTTTTTAATCACAGTTAGCAGCATAGACAGAAATAATAATAAATAATAAATTATATTAGTGCCATAATGTTACATATAAAGTTAAATAAACTAAATAATCTGTTATACCACGCAAGAGTGTGTTTGTAGGGAGCGCGTTGAGGGAATAAGTAAACGCGGTCTGTTGTGGAAACCTGCGGCTACGTCATCAAACCGCGTCCTCCGTCATCTCTACGCGACTGTCAGCGCGCTCACATGGCTCCTAACCTGTGTTTATACTGAACAGGATTTTCCCAAATGACCGATCGACATGTTCTCCTGCACATAGTTTGTTCCAGTTTAATGAACATCGTGTGTTTTCCGGTGCCGCGGGTCTTCTACTGATCCAGAAGAAACATCTGGACGTGTTGGAGTTACAGAAGAGCTGAGTGTTGAAGAGCAATGGCTCTGTTCATGATTAACAGGTATGAGGTGATTGAAACTGATTCCCTGGTTTGTTTACAGGGCTACTGTAAGTTTGGAGAGAGATCTACCCTGATGCCCATCAACATGCAGCTTATACTTATTTCATGTAACATGATTGTTATCCCAGCCATGTTTCTACTGTATATATTATATTGCTGGGAATTCATATAAAATGTCTATTAATTAATCAAAACACCAACCAAACAACACCCTTATCTTGACATAAATACTACGAAGCATGAATCGTAGTTTGAATGAATGAATCATGAATAACAGAACACAGTTATAAGAGTAAAGACCCTTTATTTCTCTATATTACCCTCTGCTAAACTAATGCACTTATCCCAGTGTTTCACTAGTGCTTGATCAAGGTAGAAAGTTTTCTCATGATGCCATAGCCATGATCGAACTGCCTCTTAAAACTCCATAAAGGCCCAAATATGTGGAAATGRCTTGGAGAAAGCTGAGGACTGTACGAGGGATGTGATAATGTCTCCCAAATGAGGGAATGGTGAATGATTGTGCTTCACCAGTAAGATACATATTATATACACAAGATAATATCAAAAAGTTTTGAGACTAGTTTTGTAACACGCCAGCAGATGGCAGCACTAGGCACAGTAACGGGCAGCAACGACCTTCGTAAGTCAAAAGACATCATCCTGTGTACATCGGGAGCTGTGCAACTGGTGCTTTTCTGACTTACCACGTCTGTTGTTTCACCATGGACAGCAAGGTGGAACGAACGACAAACGTGAAATTCTGTGTGAAAGTGGGCAAATCTGCCACAGAGCCGTTTCACATGATTTGACATGATTTACARCGATGCAGTAATTATTCGTTTGAGATGTTTCGAGTGGCTTCAACATCGGGAGAATGTCAATCATTTAATATTTGAATTAAATCATTTGCATGAAAATAGAAAGGAGCAAGTGTGACAAAGTCTTAAAAGAAGAACTCCGGCCTATTCTCCAGCACGCTCCATGAAACCTAACAGCTGTTTTAATTATAAAATTGCACACATCTGTATCTAACACTACTGATTATTTCCAGGCAAAGAGTTTTCACACCAAATACTGACTGTGTTTATTTTAGTACCTTTTAGTGACCTTTGTAGATGTGTTTACATGTCGTAAACATCTATGTTTATGGCATTTTTTTTATGACTATTGCACAGTTTTATAAGTAAAACAGCTCTTTTACTTAGTGCGGTGCAGTGCGCTTATGTAGTTCTGTATCACTTTCTTTCTGTGTAATAAAACTTTAGTCATGTGATCACCCTGATAGGTGAATAAAGAATGAGTTTTCATGGCACTTTTTCATCTGTTCTGCTGCAGATATCTAGGGGAGGAGGAAGAGGAAATTAAATCAAATGGAGAGTCAAGGTCGAAAGCTTTGCTCAGCAAGCTCCAGGAACGCGCCAAGACGAGAGAACAACAGAGTCTTGCAAATAAGAAGCAGCCAGACGTCCAGGATACGAAGACGAGTGATAAGGATGGCGTAGGAAAGACGAAAAGAAAACATGAGGAGCAAGAAAAAGAAAGGAAGCAACTGAAGAAAAAGAAGAAGGAAAGCAGTAGCGAGCAGGACCATGCTGATGAAATGCCAGCGGAAGCCGCGGATCTGGGTACGAGCGAGCAGCCGAGGAAGAAAAGGAAGAAAAAAGACAAAAAGGGGAGTGGAAATCAAGAGGAGAAGCAACACACAGGTAGCTGTCCATATGCTTGCATAACTCATTTAGTAGCAAATTATTATATATTCCTGTATGAGTATCTGACAGATGTGTATATCTAACAGATGTGGTTGGTAAAGAAGTAGACGAGCCCGAAAGCCAAAAATCTGCAAGCGCCCAGAGTGAGCCGTCTCACACACGCTCCAGCTTTCACATCCTCGGCGGATTCGAGAACAAGCCGGTTCAAAAGGTGTCCTCTTAAACATATTGTTGTGACACGCATTTCTAAAACTAGTGTCCAGTCAAAGAGCAGTCTATAGCATGAAATGTGTTCGCGATACCGCCTTCCAGGTCCAGAGGGTGCTGCCCAAGTGGCTGGCTGAGCCGGACATGATCGTGAGAGACATTAAGAGCAACTTGATCCCTCTTGGTGATGTGCCAGGGATTTGTCCTTCGCTACGGAAGAAACTGGAGGCAAACGGGATCCAGACCTTCTTCCCAGGTCAGCGAGACAGACGGACAGACTCATCCCAGAGTTGATGCCTGACCTTTTTTTTTTCTTGTTTGTTTCATGTCAGTCTTTTGCTTCCATCATAAACAGTCCAAGTCGAGGTGATCCCCGCCGTCCTGGAGAGTGTGAATTCGGGGCTTCTGATCGGCCGAGGAGGTTACAGGCCCAGAGACATCTGTGTGTCCGCGCCTACAGGAAGCGGAAAGACGCTGGCGTTTGTTATACCCGTCATACAGGTGTGGCCTTGGTGTATATTTTTACATTCGTCAAATTATGTACAGATGTTTATTGTTTCCAGAGCTTTAATGAGTTTATTTGAGTCGCTCCTTAAAGGTTTTTAAAACTGTTCATGGGCCATTAGTAATAAATCTATTTCAAAGACACCGTAGAAAAATCTTGATTCTCAGTAATTGCATTTGATTGATATTATTATTATTATTTGAAAGGATTTTTTTTTTTTTTTTTTTTGCATTGTGCCCTGGCCTAGAAGGAAAAAAAAATCTAATTGTCCTCCAAGTAAGCTAGTTAGCATCGAAATGGTGCTGCTAAAGTGTGTTAGGGAAACAGAAATGGGTTTAGGGAAACAGAAGGCTGCACATCTGTAAATGAGGATCAAAATGTTCAAAGTCTGGTATATTGTATATTGGTATATTGTATGTGTGTGCGTGGGGGGGGCTGCGGGAGAAATGAGTCGACCTGAAAATGATAATAGAACATGGCTGTCTGGATGGTGAATAATCCTAATCTTTAACGAGACGGAGAGTTCACGGTCCAGTACAGCTCTGAAACAAAATGGAGTACTCACAAGAGTATAATGCGGAACCAAAACATCAAACCTGAGTTATTATTATTTATTTTTTTTAATGCTTTACATTATATATTTGTGTCAAAGATTCTCTTTGTCAGACTTATGAACGAATCTGACTTATAAACGTCCTCCTGGAACTGAACAGTGCTCGTAAGTCGGGGAGAAATAAAGGTAGTTTTTACTGTCACGTCTGTGTTCTGTTATTCTGCGCAATAAAAGAGTCCAGGTTTGACTTGAACGCCCCTCATTATATATAAAGACAAACTGAGATATTATTAGAAGTGGGTGGAACACAGTTCAATATCACATCTTATCTTTTTTCAGTGACGGTAACATAAACATATTAAAAGTCCCCTATTTTATTCTTATACATAATTAGATTTATGTATCTTCTCATTTATCAAAATGTATTACTTAGTTTGTCTTATCATGTCCTCAAATGGCCTGAAGCAGAAGAATTTAGTTTCCGCTGTGCAGGTCAGACCGTGCTAAATGCCACCTCACTGATCTCGTCGTTCCAGGCGCTGATGACGCGAGTGGTGTGTGAAGTCCGTGCCCTGGCATTGTTGCCCACCAAAGAGTTGGCGCAGCAGGTTCGATTCATTACTTTTATTTCTCGGCCCCTCTCTCGCCAATACAACTGTGTTTTTGTCTCTTACGGTCATGTTATTGTCTTCTCTTCTCTGTAGGTGTATAAAGTTTTCTGCACTTATGCTGAAGGAACGGGGCTGAAAGTTGTGATGGCTGCCGGGCAGAAACCGTTCGCTGTGGAGCAGTCCACTCTTTTAGAAGTCCGGTAAATACACAAAGCGAACATATTGTTTCATTAATTGCGATGTTTGTAAATTTATACAAGTTGTGAGTCAAAAATGATCCACTTCTGTCCTGTCAGCGCTTTCCGTTCAAGGCTACCGTCTCCTCTCCAGTCACTGCCGTCCATTAGTTCATTTGTAGCTGCGGTGTGAGCAAGAATGGGCGCCCCACTTAAAATTTGTATGAAGAAAGAAGAAAAGCATGCATTGATTAGTTTTTTGTGGTCTCAGGGTGTAACCTGGTGCCATTATATTGTATACCGTAGACTTTGTTAGCCATCAAGAAGGACCCGGATGCCCGTCTTGAGATGTTAAAGAATCCTATCCATAGTCCTGATCTCGCTCCATCTCCACCTGTTTTATCCTCTGAAAGCAGCCTGACGATGTCCGAGATTTACTTCTGATGAAAAAGTGAAGACAGCGGTGCATGGACAAAATGTATTGAAAAGCAAAGGAGATTATATCAGAAAAAAATATGCATTCGTTTTTTCTTTCTGAAAAGTTCATTCAAATACATTTTAAAAATAAAAAAAAATAAGTTTTTTTTTTTTTTTTGTAATATCAGCAGTAGCAACAGTAATAGTAATAGCACCAGAATACTATAGTTTCCTCCTTAAGGTCCCAAATCCAGTTGTGTTTTAGAGCCAGAGTGCGGATAATTTTTGACTCACCCTTGTAAAATGGACAATGATGGACACCGCAGCTTTCACAAGGGGCGGAGCTCATTTCAAGGCCAGAAAACTAAATATATATTTTGAATCTGTGTCAGTTATTATACGTCTATGAACACATCATTTTTTTCTGGGCCAGAAAAACATTTTACATTTGGCAGACGCCCTTATCCAAAACAACGTACATTTTTTATCTCAATATACTGTACAGTACATCTGATTAGTTGAGGGTTGCTCAAGGGCCCCAACATTGGCAACTTGGTGGTCATGAGGTTTGAACTTGGGACCTTCCGAACCGTAGTCCAATGCCTTAACCACTGAGCGACCCCTGACCTTGGGGGCATCAGACGATTTACCCTGGTATAAGCAAATGAACTCTTCTAGCTGGCTGATACAATGGTGCAATGTTTGATTATTCAGAAGGGGTGTCAGTCGGAGTTTGGCAGATATCGTCATAGCAACACCAGGGCGCCTGGTGGATCACATCAACAAAACCGAAGGATTCAGTCTTGAGCATCTTCGTTTTCTGGTGAGGATCACTCGACAACGCGCATGGTACTCAGATCCTTTTTTTTTTTTACGTTCACAGAATGTGACGTGGTTTTTAAAATTCTTTTTAAGATCATAGACGAGGCAGACCGAATGATCGACAGTATGCAGCAGGCTTGGCTCAATCAGGTGACCAAGGCTGTCTATAAAAGTGGGCGTGGCTCAGGGGCATCGATTTTCACGAGGATGGAGCCTGGGCCGATTACAGTGGCGAGGTACGAGAGACCCCTGTTTACTGGATTTCATTACCCGGTGATGACGTTGCAGAATATTAATATGAAGTCGTCTGTGGTGGTGGTGTGTCTCAGTCTGTCTCCGCCGCAGATGCCGCTGCAGAAGCTGCTCTTCTCGGCCACTCTGACGCAAAACCCGGAGAAACTGCAGCAGATGGGCCTCCACCAGCCTCGTCTCTTTAGCTCCACACACACCTCAACAACAAGTGAAGAGAAATTCAACTTCCCTCAGGGCCTGACTGTGCGTATCAGCCGAACATCTGCTCCTCACACACACACACACACACACACACACACAAATGATATCAATGCTCCTGTGTTTACCTGCGGCTCTGGTTTCTGCAGGAGTACTACGTCTGCTGCACGCTGAGCAAGAAGCCGCTTCTTATTCTGCACTTCCTGCTGCGCCTGAAGTTCAATCCTGTTCTGTGCTTCACCAACTCGAGAGAAGCAGCACACAGGTAGCGACACTCAAAAAAAAAAAAAAAAAAAACAGTGGTCGTCTTGCACATCCGTAGTCTGTGCATGTTCTCCACGTGCTTGGTGGGTTTCCTCTGGGTACTCCGGTTTCCTCCCACAGTCCAAAGACATACAGATTAGGCTAATTGGCATTCCCAAATTGCCTGTAGGGTGTGAATGAGCTTGTGTGTGTGTGTGTGCCCTGCGATGGATTGGCATGGAGGCATGGACATGCACTAAGTCTCCTGGGATAGACTCCAGGCCCCCTCGCGACCCTGAATACAGGATAAAGTGGTATAGATGATGAGTGAGTGAGTAATATAGCTCTTAAGACACTTCTCCAAATATTTTTTTATATTTAAATTGAAACATCAAATTGTTCCGAATCTTCATAAATATACTTCAGTTTAAATCAATTATATTATAAAAATATATGCAAAGATTTATTAGATTAAGCTTATGTGTGTGTGTGTGTCTCTCTGTCAGGCTCCTTTTACTGGTGAAGCTTTACGGTGGTGTGGACGTTGCAGAATTCTCCTCCAGACTCAACCCCAGCGAAAGACAGAAGACCCTCAAGAATTTTGAACGGGGGAAAATTCAGCTGTACGTTTCAATTTCCTTTAACTTTTGAACAGATTCACGCATATGAAGTAACTTATCAGGTTTTCTTTCTTTTTTTCCCCTCCTTCAGGTTGATCAGCACCGACGCTGCGGCCAGAGGAATCGACATCAAAGGAGTTAAATGCGTAATTAATTACGATGCTCCTCAGTACGTCAGGACGTACATCCACAGGCACGTTTCCATCCTTATCGTACACTCTCCTTAAAGAGGAAATGCCAAAAGCAAAGTCGTCGTTTGACTGATGCGTCTGTGTTTCAGGGTGGGAAGAACAGCGAGAGCTGGGAAAGCCGGTGTGGCCTTCACCTTTGTCTTAGGAGTGCAGGTGAGGGATTTATGGGTGCCACCCATAAAGTCGGTTCTCCTTTGCTTTAGGTTATAAAAAGGCCGGAAAGTGATTAAAAAAAGTCTCTCATGTATGTAGGAGGAAAAATTTGTGAAGATGGTCCAGGAGGCCGGCAGTCCGGGTCTACAGAAGCAGATCGTTAATCCGGAAAGTCTGAGCGGCATGGAGAGCCGCTATGAAGACGTTTTGAACGAGCTGGGTAGAGTTATAAAGGTAAACGGTTTCTATCACTAATGATGCATAAAATACAATCTTGGAAACATTGTGATGATTTTGCATAATAATTAATACCATTATGGTATTGTATAGTAAGAATTAAAATATAT
>QMIH01000642.1:15465-31296 GCA_003987875.1 Clarias batrachus | reverse complement strand
AACTATTGTTTTTTTCCCCATTTCTTTCTTTCTTTTTTTTAAAGGCGGAAAATGCCCAGAAACATTTCTGAGTAGATGGATGCAGGAGTCCATAAACGTCCATGAACTATTTGTCTTTCTCATTGTACCCTTCTTCCTGTACAGAGTTTGAGATTTTTCAATAAAATGAAAAAGGAAAGATATTTGGTTTAACATGGCTGTCTTTTTTTTCTGTAAATGAACACAGTATTATTTACACTTAATGTCCAAATCAGTGCTTTACTGTATTTCCTAAAAGCTGAAAATCAGTGTAGATTAGTGGTTAGCACTGTCACCTTACACCTCCAGGGTCGAGGGCTTGATTCCTTGTTGTTGGACTTTCGGCTGCTCCCATTAAGGGGTCGCCAATCCGGACACCTTGCAAACTTTAGCACGGGTTTTACACCGGATGCACTTCTTGATACATCCCTCCCATTTTATTTAGGCTTGTGGGCTAGCACCGGATCCAGTGTCTCGGGTTTGGGACTGGCACTGCATCAAGTGAATGGGGTTTGTTGGACAATGGGTGGGAATTGAACCCGGGCCTTCCTCATGGCAGGAGAGGTCCCTACCACTGAGCAACCAATGCCCACATTTGCCAGAAATATTGAGCTATAAAAAGGACACGGTCATTCTTCCTAGTGCACACACTCTGATCTTGCTCTGATTAAGTTCCTTTGAACCCATCAGACTCTCAAAATTGCGCATGCGCCATCAACTGGCTTACCTTATTTATGAGTCGACTCTTCGAATCAGTTTGAATAAATCATGCAACTTAGGAAGACCTACACGTGATGTAATATAATGATGTAATCTCTGCATTAGTTTTAGTATGTCTGGCGTATCTCTGCTTCTTCGAGAAAACCAATCTCCTTTAAAACTTGGCTACGTTTACAAAAATAACATTCACGTCCGAGTTCACCTAAAAGAATCGGTTCAACGGTTCGACTGTCCGGTAAACGACACATTAGTGTTGCCAGTCAGTCGGTGCTTGTTGACGGATGTGAACCTTTTGTTCAGCGAAAGCGGTTTATCGACATGCCTGAGTGCGTTGACCTTAGCTAGGTGACCTGTTTACACATCTTTATCTGGGTAAGGATTATGTCTTAAATTGTATCCCTGTAAAATAAAAAAATATATAAGATGAGTGAGCTAATGTGGCGGTTTGGTTGGCGAGCTAACTTGCTACTATGTGCTCGTGCGATATTTGTTTATTATTATTATTATTTTGCTTTATGGACTATTTTACTTCCTGCTGATTTGTTTAGCTGATGCTAAACACGGTTTTGTTATCTTCCTAGTTTGCATATTTACACAAAGATAAGGTTTGACCCCCCAACACTCTATTTTGTGTTAGTTCACCAAACATGCGCCCCCTTTGGCTCAACATTGGGTAGCATTTCCAACTCAACAGCATCTCGAGGATTGTAATTGGCTCATTGGTTTGGTCCAACCAATCAGCGCGCAGGAGGCGGGACATGCCGTTGCTGTAGGTTGAGAATGAGAACGCTGATGACGTGTTGCTTCCTGGTTGTTGGTAACACGTTGCCTAGGTTGTGTCATGTCGCAGTGATTTTAAACAGTCTTAACTGAATATCTCTAGTTGCATAATTTCGTATTAAATCAAGGTTTAGTTGACGCTTTTATTACTTTCAAGCGGGCCAGTCTGTGAATATGTACTCTTTAGAAATATAGATTTGAGCAACAATGTATTTTGTAAGGAAGATCTTAAAGATTCTATACTTGTATATTCTGGGATACATAAATAATAATAATTAAAAAAAAMCCCTCAAACACACACACACCATTTCAATGATGTATTTCATCACACCTTCTCATTCAAAGAGGTTGAAGTTGTATTATGGCAAGAAAAAAGCAGCTAAGCGAAGAAAAAAAACGAGTGGCCATCATTACTTTAAGAAATGAAGATCAATCAGTCCGAAAAATTGGGAAAACTTTGAAAGTGTCCCCAAGTGCAGTCACAAAAACCATCAAGCGCTACAAAGAAACTGGCTCACATGCGGACCGCCCCAGGAAAGGAAGACCAAGAGTCACCTCGGTTGCTGAGGTTAACAGCAGGTTAACAGCAGCTCAGATCAGAGAGCAGGTCAATGCCACACAGAGTTCTAGCAGCAGACACATCTCTAGAACAACTGAGGAGACTGTGTGAATCAGGCCTTCATGCTAGAATATCTGCTAGGAAACCACTGCTAAGGACAAACAAGCAGGAGAGACGCGTTTGGGCTAAAGAACACAATAAAGAAAACTCTTTGAATGAGAAGGTGTGTCCAAACTTTTGGTCTGTACTGTATAATTTTTAAAATTATAAAAATATATTTACAAGCAGTAGAAGTTAACCACTTTTCCAGAAGTTTTAGTGTGATACTTTAAAAAAAAAAAAAAAACAAGCAAACAAAAAGCATTACACTATAGTGTTATTCAATACGATGTCACTCATATTATTATATAACTAAATATTATATAACTACATAATTATACTGTATATGACTAACCAAGGTATTAGCCACTTTTTGCCATATGTTTAAAGCCTTGCCATGGCTGAACCATTTGAGATCTAAAATCCCTTCACAATTTTGCATCCTCAGTGGCTTCAGATCATAAAGGCCTGGTTTGATGGCGATCGTACAAATCTTCTAGGAGGAGTATATAAAAATCCATTGGGTGTGTCCTGCAAATACCGCAAAATAACTGACTTTGTTGGGTAGAGCCCATGACATGTACAGTGACATTTGTTTAGCTCAATGAGATCTAGAAGTTATTGAGTACTTACATACATGCACGTGTGTATGAGCTACTGTATGCAGCAACATTTCCTGTGAAGGCCCTGAGACCATATCATATCTTCTTATTATTTCCTGCGCCAGAGTCGACACTTTCATGTTGCATGAAAAGAGTGATTCATTCAACATGACCTCTTTGTTGGCCACACACAAGTAATTTCGCATGCGTTGTGAAAGCATCCAGCGATGTTTAACTTAATGCAAAGGAGAGTGAGAGACAAGGTGCGACTAAAAGTGTCAGTAAAGCTGTACTGCTTCTCATAAAAAATGAAAATGCATGTATTGAAGAAAAAACCCAAAAAATAACCTAATTTAGACACTATAGATTGTACAGACAGATTTATTTATTTATTTATTTTTATCGATGTATTATTTTCTATTTCTTTTCCGATGTACATCAGGTTTGACGGCTGCAGTCAGTTTGTGCACCTGCAGTATGATTTGTGAACCTAATAGATTCAAATGTCAGTCACCTAGACGAGCGCGCATGATTAAACTGAAGTGCTTGCATAAAACATGTCTCCGTTTTAGCTCATTATTAATCATTTGTCTATATAAAACCTGACCTCTTAGACCTTATTTAAATCCAGATGGTGAGAGATGAGTTGAATGAGAATAGCAAGCAGGACATCGGGCTAATCTGGGAAAACAGCAAAAACAGGCCAACCAGCTCTGAAGGGAAGGGAAAAAAAACAATGCAAATCAGTGAAACTCCACCCAGATGTCTGATTTAGCACTTTGTGAAAATTTGCAGCACTGTGTGAAGATGTGAGACACTTTATCTCAATGTGTTTGCAGTGACTGCTGTCGTAATTTCGTGGATCTAAAGGATGATGGGAGCACTGGTGAACATCCGGAGAGGAGGTCGCACGCCGCCTTTGCTTGTGGTCGCCCTTGTCTCTTGCGTCCTCCTGTTTGGCTTCAACTACTGGGTGTCCAGCTCGAGAAATGTGGAGCTGCAGGTTTGTCTTGTCTGAGTGTTAAGGATTTTGGCTGAATGTTACTGCACAGTTCTTATCTATATTATTGTATAGATATACTGTAGATACTGTATGTGCTGAGCGTAAAATGTAATCTAATAATATAAGGGGATTCATATTGATATAGTCTATATACAGGCCCATACACACACACGGGCTGTGCTATTGTCAGTATGCTTTAAAAGAATACGTTGAAAGAATTTATAGTATTAATGAGCAGTGACTGAGATTTCAGGGGAAAGATTCAGTCCTGGATGAGTTTTTTTTTGTTGTTGTTTGTTTGTTTCTTGGTTGTGCTTCTATTCACAATGCTCTTTCTGTTAGTCTTTTTCTTTTCTTGAACTGCTTCAGAGCTTTGGCTCTGAAATAAGATGAGAGATGAGCTGGCACTGGAACTGTTCTTGGGGGTTCAGGATGCTTGATTGTATTTTTCTTATTAGGACACAAAAATAAATCTTAAAATATTTGAGTATTAACGTCTGCCAGTATTTAAGGTATTAATATCAGGAAACACTTTTTTTTGGCCAACTGTAAATAAAAAAGTTTATTCAGTACTGTACATATTGTGTACAAATCTGTTTATCATGTCTGCATTATTACATACCAAAGCATTCAATGTTTCCAAACATTAAAAAAATATATATGTAAAACCTAGTAGAATACATTAGTTTTTTTGTTTGTTTGTTTAGTTTTTATATTTTTCTCAAATGTTTTCCGTTATATATATTTGCCCTCCTGTAAAAAAAAAAAAGAAGAAAGTAACGGATTACATGATAGATCACTTTTCAGAAGAGAAAAATATAAAAACTAAACAAACAAACAAAAAAACCCTGACGTATTCTCCTAGGTTTTGCATGAAAATAGAAAGAAGTATGTAAAAAATCTTAGCCACAAATAAATTCCATAAGCAAAGATCTGACATGGTAGTAGGAAGAAACCTTGAGGAAGGAACCCATCCTCATTTGGGTGATGACAGGTAACGGGGTTTAATGCAGGTAGACTGTAGGAAACCCCAATCCTGAACCATCGAGCGACTGCAGTCACAAGTCCTCAAAGAGGAAATCATGATCACCAGATCGAACTATTAATTTGTGCAGTTTTATAAGTAAAACAGCTGTTAGGTTTTACTGAGCGTGCTGGAGAATATGAGTTCTTCTGGTAACTTGGTCACACTCGCTCCTTTCTATTTTCATGCAAAACCCAGTAGACTACAGTACATTAGGTTTTTTTTTTGTTTCCATCTGAAAACTGGTTTATCCGGTAATATGTTGCTTTCCTAACAGGCATGCAAACATTCTTTTGTAATTTAGTTCATTTATTTATTTGTAAGTTATGGTTATGTTACAATAATCTCCTTTGAACAGTTGATATTGAGGTGTGTCTTCAACCTTCATAACGGCTCTAATCTGATTAATTGTTAATTGTTAACTATTAATTGGTGATTTTTGAGGCTGGTTTGTCTGAATGAACGTCTCCTCTGCAGAGGTAGGTTTTGGTCTTGCTTTCCTGGGATGATCTTCATGAGAGCTAGTTTCATCATGGAGCTTGATGGGTTTTGCAAGAACTGTTCCAGAACAGCTGACGTTCATGTCTTAAAATAACTGATGGTTGTTACTGTTGTTAGTTATTACTTCATAGTTTTTAAAAAATCCAGTACTGTTCTAGAATATAGAAATTAATTAAAAGTTTCAACTGTGTATGTCCAGATCACATGGCAGTTTGAAAAGTTGGCTGCCTCCATGTGTCTCAGAGGAAGCAACACTTGGTGGTGGTGGTTGTTGTGTGTATGTGACAGAAGAGAGCTGATTGGTGGCTGAGAATTAGCAAGGGAGCAGAAAACACTTACTTTCACTCCAGAGGTTCTCATCCATTATGTMTTGTTTTCGACTACGCCATGAAAAGCTCATACCAACTATAACCCATTATTATTTCAATTGTTCAAGGTTTTCTAAAGCCACTGGGTTATATTCCAGAGCAGTCATAGCATTTGTTTCATTAAACAATCACGCACAGAAACTATAAGCTACACAGAGGAACGAGGATGTGTCAGTGTTGTGTTAAGACTTTTACAAAATAAATGGACACAAAAAAATGATGATCGCACCGTGTGTGTGGATCGGCAGTCTATGCATTCATACAGGATATAAGACAAAGGTGCTACCTTGGAAGCTGGATGCAAATGAAAASTCTTTATGCAAATGCTGTCTACACATAATATGTTAGTGTAAGAGTAAACATCAGCCTTTCAGTGATTAAATCATCATAATGTGTGTCCAGGGAGAGAGAGTTTTTTWAAAARTACTTTATGTATTAGTCACTATTGCTGCCACAATCTAGAAATGGACGTGTTTTTGTGCATTTAGACCAAGCTCCTGGAGCTCGAGGAAGTTGTGCGGCGGGCGGCAGCCGACAAGACACGGGAGCAGATGGGCCGAAGCGAGGCAGAGGAGCAAATACGCAGGCAGACRGAACAGCTGGCGCTCTTGGAGGGAGCTCACCAGAGACGGCAACAGAGCGCCCAGAGCATTTGGAAACAAGAGAAGGTAGGGATGTACACGTATTATAATGTCAGGATGCGACATTATAGGGAAACCAGTCCACCTTGGRGCTCTGGGTGTCATCAGGATTTYGCATCCCAGTTTCGTTTATCTTGTATAACATCCATCATGTTGTTGTAGGAGAGTCTACTGCTGAACATCTCTTCCACTGCCAAAACAGTTCAGGAAATGAAAAGTGAGTGTGAACGATTGGCTCCCCGCCTTCCTCTGTGGTGAAAGTCCTGTGGTATCGCGTTCGCTTTTCCCAACAAACGACTCCCTTCTTCTCCCTCTCTAGACCAGATGCAGAGTCTGCGCGAGAACCTGAGTAAGGTGCAGAAAGAGCTGCAGTTATGCAAGAACAACATGAACACACTGAATAAGAAACTCACCTACGACATGTGAGTGTGACACTGCGCTGCCTAGTTTTGTTCAATGTAAAATGTCATGATGGTCATCATTATCACCGTGTGTGTGTGTTCAGGACTCAGTGTAACACGCAGATACTCGCTCAGAAGGAGGAATGCAACGAGAAGGTCGCAGCAGCCAAACTGGAGGTACAGAAGAAGTACGAGAAGCAAAATCCAGCCGGAGGAGCAGCTGGTGTTCAGGTAAACTGGGTCAGGCTTTTTTTTTTTTTGGCTTTTTTTTAATAAGCTGTATTTTGTGTGTGGTCGCATATGGACAGTAAAAGTAAAATGAATAATAGTGTGCTGTGGTTTTTGGCCGTTCATCACGGACGCCGCGCTGTAAACGCCTGTCAGTCCACACTTTATTTTAAGAAGGGAAAGAGGAAGCGTGCCAAGAAGGAATTTTTTTTTCTTTTCTTTTTTTACCCATTGTGATGAAGATTAATCACCCACTTTATCACTCAAGGAGTTTTCCAGCAGGAATGTGCGTCTTGATTCTCCCCTGTCCGTCTCGTCTGTAGCSTGCCGTCGAATCGACTCAGGAAGCCGCTGCCTCTAAACCCGCGTCGGAAGCGCTCAATGGAAACGACTCGACGAAAACCGCTGGAGAACAAGAGCAGACCCAACCCGATTCAGAACCAAAGGCCAAAACTGCCGACCCTCTCGAAACCAACGAGATACCACAAGATAAAGGTATGCAGTTAGCGGTAAAAAACATCACAACAAGTACAATAAGCATTCATAATATTTGCAATTTACATTTAACAAGAAAGTCTTAATATTAATTATCTATGGTGTGTAGTTTTTTTGTGTTGGACCAAATTATTTTTAATTATAATAAATAAACTTTTGTACAGAGATGCAGCATTTGTGCTTTTGCCGTTCTATCACATTGGATTTGAAATAAAAAAGTTATTTGACAAACTAACACAATCAAACATATTAGGATTATTTTTAAGACTTGTAAGCAAAAAAAACTTTGCACTCGATGACTCTCTGATATCTTGCTCCCATGATCACCACCAGCAAATGCTGTTTCCTCCCTTGAGCTACTTTTCCAGGGCTTTATTCCAGCGTTCTTTCAGTTTCTGCATGTCTGTGGGTCTTTCTGCCTTCAGGTTTGTCTTCAGTAGGTGATGAAACGCATTTCATTTGTTTGCCTTAAGAAGCTTTTGGGCTGCTCTCGGGGTATGTATCGGATCTGTACTTTGAGGCACCGTTCATCAGTTTTGCAGCACATGACTGAAGACTGAATGCCGAGCAGAATGTAGAGCTCTGTACAGTTCAGACTTCATCCTGATACTTCGTTCACATCATCAGGAATCACCAGTGACTCAGGGGTTTATTGGGAGCCATAGACGCTCATGCCTCTGCCGTGTCGGATGATGACTTTGACTTTGATGGTGTGCTTTGGATTATGAGCTCTTGCTTTCCTTTTCCTTTTTACTCTTCTCTTCCCATCACTCTTGGACAAAGTAATCGTGTATCAGAAGTGAACAGGATTTTTTTTTTTTTTTCAGTCCAGGAGTCTGGCCTTTGTGTTCTTGAGTGTTGCTAGTGAGATTGGCGTCTCGGGGCAAACCCAGTGTTCTTACAGTCATACACGAAGAAGTCTCTTCTGATTGATCGTACACTTCACAAACTTCTAACTCTTCCCGAGTGTACTTGACATTTGTTGGATGTGGTGACGGGCTTTTCTTCAACAAGGGTTTAATAGTTCTGCGATTTTCGACTTTTAGTTTGTCTTCTCTGGCGGTTCGCTCACCAGTGCTTTTCATGCTTCTTAGGAATTGTACGAAATGGCCGACTTGGCCACTCTTAAAGTTATATCTCTCTGACAGGGTTGTTTGTTTGTTTGTTTTTCAGCCTTATGATGGGCTCCTTCACTTGCATCTTCAGTCTGCATGTTGACAGACGCAATTCATGACCAGCCACCAAATGCAAATCCAACACTCGGAAATCAACGTCAGACCTTTTATCCTCTTAACTTGTCACGAAATAACTAGGTCACACCTGGCCATCAAGCTGCTTAAGAGTCAGTTGTCTACTTTAAAAAAAAAATTTTAATTTATTTTTTACTATGGAAATTGACGGACTTTGTGAAACAAAATGGCTATAATTATAAACTAMGCTGTTGGAATGGAATATTTTTGTTAAGAATTTTGAATTAAAGCTTTACATTTCAGTCACAATCTTGATTGCCTCATTTTAAATCCACTGTCGTGGTGTACAGAATAAAAAAAGAAAAGAAAAATTGTGTCACTTTGGGAGCTGATTGTGTGTGTGACCTGAAAGGGACAAGGCAGTAAGACTGAGCAACTGAAGGAGTGTACATCGTCATGTGCTGTAAAACCTCCATTTGCATTCTGTCTCCTTGTTAAGCCGTTCTAGCAACGAACGAATCGGGCAAGCTGGAGTTGCTGACCACCTCATTACTGCACAGTCAGAACAGCACCATGAAGAGCCTGACCAAAGCCATGGAAGCAGTGATGGACGTTAAAGAAGGTGAAGAACGCAGGAAAGAATGCCCCAAACTCTATCCCTGTTCCAGCTCTCTCTCTCTCTCTCATATACACACCTACTGTACATGTATGTTTTTTGTTTCTGTGCAGATGCTCTGTTAGACGCTGCGGCAGTCACTAAAGGGAAGGAAGAAGATGCCATAGAGTACGACAACGATGGCGAGATTGAGAAACGTCTGTCTAAACTAAAAGGTGCAAATCTCTTTTATTGAATAGAAAAAAATGTGGAATGGAGACTATTCCAAGAAATGCTCAGCATCAAATGTACCATGATTTAAATCTTTAAACTAAACAATTAAAGTTAATATTGATTGATGGTTTATGAGGTGAAATACTGAAATCGCAGGAACTAAGTTGGACATTTAACACTCGCAACCTCAGACATTTGCATGATGGTAAACAATTATTCATCGATTATCAATTAATGAATTAAGTAATTGCGAGTAAATGACAGATGTTGCGTGAAGGCTTGGCACAACTTAATGGATGAACACGCGCTTGACATGCGACAGCCAGAATAAATCCACAGGGTGTATACGATCTCGTAAGCTTACAAAGTTGTTTCCGTCTCGTTACGCTTTAGTCARAAAAACACAGGGTGTTGCAGGAGACGAGACGTTTCACCACTCTAGGCACGGTGCCAGCCAGACCTGATGTGCAAATACAGTACATCGATTCTGATTCATGCCGTACATAAAAGTGATCAGAATCTGAGTGGAAGAAAATAGAAATAGCAGGTAATACTTTAAGCAAGTTGCATTATCACTGCTGTAGTGATTATAAATAAYCTCTTCCTACCGTGATTAAGCTCACACCCAGTTCAGCATTTTTTCATCTGATTTTTTTTTTAAAGACATAATTTGGCCTTGTGGTTTTTCTTGATCACAGTAGGATGATGTGTACTTGAGCAATTAGAATGAAATGCACCATAGTAACATTTTCCAAGATCTCTTTCACAATTGAAATCCTGGAATTTTCCCGCACCATCAGGGAAGAAAAACGTCATAGACGTGATAACCTGGTCATTCAGGAGGTCAGCTGACTTCATTTTATTGCCACATAACGTTGCTGAGTTTAGACCCAAGCCACTGAAGCTACTCCAGATCATAACAAGAGGCTCGTTGTACATTGGGAACTATACATGATGCATCACTCTGGAATAGGGTCAGACCACATAACCTAATAATCTTGTGTGTGTGTGTGTGTGTGTGTGTGTGTGTGTATGGAAATGCTCTTTCACTATTAAATACAGCTCTGGTTTTACTGTTTATTTTCCTTCATTTTTTTTTAGACCACATTTCTTTCACAAAGTTTACGCTTCAGCGCTATCCTTCCAGGGTTTGATGATGGTTCTTATCCCAGTTCCAGTCAATTCAAATCTTATATCATTTTAGTTGTTKTCTTTGCTTCRTGCAGACCGATCATCTCAGGAAGGCAATGTATCTAACCTGAGACTGTGTTTGAATCTCGATGCARTGGGAAGATGTCTGATCGGTTCTTTATAAAGCAAATAAATGCAAAAAATCCCATTTTAAGTCGKGAATGTAAAACAGTCACTTTTCCTCTAGGGTCTAGTAGAAGTGGTTTAATCTGCCAGACTGCTGTTTTGCTTATTTAAAGTTAATAACACTGAACACTTCCACACTGCTAAAGTTTCAACACTGAATCTTGACAGCTGGATATAGCGCAGACTGTCATCTGACTGCAAACACTTTATAAACCTAATTCTAGTCCTCTAACCCAAGTTCGGTCCTAGATTTCAGCCACAGTGCTGCAGATTTCAGCTACCACCTGAGAGAGAAGAAAAAAGAAAAGAAAAAAAAAAACCTTACCTTYCTGTTGGCTTGAAGACCTTGATTAGCTTGTTCAGGTGTGTTTGAGCTGAACTCTCTAGGACTGAACTTGCCTACAACCCTGAGTCATGTGAAGTTGTTCCTGAAGCATAATTTTGGCTTCAGGAGGATCGTGTTCATGTTTTGTTTTTGTTTTTTTTTAATACACAGATGATAAAGCGGCTGCACAGGAGTTTGAGGAGGAGATGGCCGACTACAACGGCGATGAGGAGAACGAGCCCGAGTTTGAAGCTGACAAACAAGCTGAGCTCGCCGAGGTCTAACACAGATGCCCACACACACGCGCACACACACAGGCTCACACTCGTGCCTGGAGACAGGTGTTAAACCCTCCATCCTGTTCCTGCTGCGGCTCGAACCCCTGCCCGCTCAAAAGCCGCTTGTATGATCGCAAGCAGGCGCGGAATTTACGTTACTGTTCAGTTTTGCTGGCGTTTCATTCCACGTGTACCGAGTCTCCTACTTGCACTTGCACATGATGAAGATTTTCCAACATATCAAATAGTCATAATGCTGAAGACGATMGAGCACTGAACCGTATTCATAAAGCTGAGGTTTTTATACCCGACACTGAAAGCAGACGTGTGGAAGTTTCACTTCGTCGGATGTCTTCTCCGCTCACACTGGATGGATGTAGCGCACAAGGACCGGTGCCAAGTGAATATTTTACACATGCAGTCTGTTATTAATGGTGAAAATTTATTATTAGTTTTTAATCTAGCATTCCTATGCAAAGTTTTTTTTTCTTCACAGTTTAAACATTTGTGTAGGGCAAAAAAAAAAGGAAACATTAAAGATTTTTACATTTTTTTTTATGAATGTTACTGCACTGCGACAAATGTAGATTCCAGAGATCTTGGTGTACAGAGTGTGTGGTGTAAAAATGCTGTTCATTGTGTGTGATTCGAGACGTGGCCCAAGTGCTATACACACTGCTAGCTAGAACGTGTTCTGGGATAAAATACTTTGTGCCGAAGTTGAATATATTTTCACAACACCATACTACAAAATGTTTTTTTTTTTTTTACTCAATTTTTTTACTCAATTATATCAAAGAAATGTGCCAGCTGTTACAATTTTTTTTTTTTTTACAAGTCACCTTTGTTATAGAGCTCTCAATATTCTTTCACTCAACACCTGCTTTTTTTTTCCTGTTTTGACATTACAACACTGGAGACTCTTTCCATAAATGTTCAACAAACTGTAAATAGCACGTTCTTGATCTATAAAAACTTTTTTGTATAGAAAGCTGTTTCTGGTCAATGTAGAATAATAATAGAAAAAAGTCTGAGGAAAAAGTTTGATTGATAAAACTCCTGTAAGCTAATCGCAGACCTTTCTAGAAACCATGCTAATCTGAATGTACGTACAATTGATATTTTAAAGTATGACCTTTAACTTATTCCCATTCCAGTAACAATGCAGCGGATTGTGTGAATCTTTTAATCAACACAATTTCTGAAAAGAAAACAAAAACAAAGCTAGACGCTATTTAGAGCCAGACTTTTTATTTTTTTTATTGAAGTTCTGTTGCATTTTTTCAAAAAAATTGTTTTCTGTTTCGATTTAATAATTGTCAATAAAACATAATCCTTAACTGTCTTTACAGTAGTTGTTTATAAGAAGGATGACATGGAAAATAAGTTCGGCATGATGTTTTCATTCAAAAGTAACAAACAAGGACAGATGTACACATTACAATACACACACGCACGCATACACAACCTGATGGATAGACCTTCATTCACTTGCTCTCTCTCTCWCACACACACACAAAATGCCATCTGGCTATTTCACGACTTATAGAAACCTTGATCTGTGTAATAGTCCTCTCTAAATTAGACCTTTTCACCACAACGACTTTACAGTCTTAGTCACGTTGTGATGATGGACTGGGTGACGGTGTGGCGTCCTGACGTTAACTGCAACAAAAATGAGCCGGTCAGCGGAGCAGATCGAGGAGACGCGAGCTCTTGAGATGTCGTCAGATGATTTTGACTATAGGGAAGTACTTGTGTGCGGAGAAGTCGAATTCGGGAAGGGCCTAAAGAAAAGAAGGTATGAGGATAGGGTTAGAGCGTGACGTCATGTTATTGGAGTATGTAGCGATTAGGACGTGATGCTGCTCTACCTTGGTGTCCTTCTTGTGTCCTCCGGCTAGCAGCTTCATCACGACGATGTTGGGTTTGGCCACTTTGAGGATACGATTCACCTGGGCGAACGGAATGATGGTTAATGGATGAATCACATGTACAAAAGGCGGTCAAGGTCAAACCAAACTGGGACTTTTGATTGTGCAGAATAGCAGAAGAGTAAAAACTCTATTTCACTACATAATCTCCTGCTACACTAATGCACTTGTCCCTGTGTTTCTCTGGTGCTTGGACACCATTAATGTAAAAAGGAAATCTTCTGTTAATGGCAATCGGTTTTACTCCATCATTTGTCGCAAGTCCTGGTTTGATTTGAACACCCCTCGTATTAAAATGGAGAATAAAGGTAGACCGCGTGACGGAGAGAACGGAAATGCAGCACTATTGTGTATAGCACTATTGTATTTCTCCATTCTTTTCTTTTCTAGTCACCATACAGTACACAAATAAATCATGAAACAAAAAATACATTAAAAAAAAAACATTTAAATACCATCTCAATAGAATAATTTTACATACTTTTGCAAACTTCAACTATCAATTGCTTAATGAAACATTTAGTTAATTAATTATATTTATTTACAGCTGGAGAAATGACCATATTTAAGAAATAAATGCCACTAAACGTATATTATTAATAATACTGAAGTAATCTAAATCTAAAACATCCTGCTGTATCTATCGAATCATGAGCTTCACCTCAGCGTCGGGGCTGGTGACGTTTTCCAGGATGAGCTTGGCCTGTTGGAAGTGTTTGCTGGCCGCCATGTACAAGTCGGCCGAGCGCGGGGGAGGACTGTACTTCTTCAGATCGGACATTTCCTGAACGCACCAGACACTTGTTTAGAGCATGACTAGACCTTTTTGATTAGCACACGAATGCGGGTCAGATAAGGGAGTCGCACCTTGAACTGGATGTAGTGCACTGGTGGAGGAGTGACCACGCTGTTGAAGGGGGCGAAACGATGCTCGTAGCGCACCTGCTCGCTGTCCAGCTCGAACTGGGGCTTCCGTACCTTCCCGTCCATGTCTAGGGCGATCATCGTCTAGACGAGTAAAAGGAGAAATTTTATTATAAGATCATTTCCATATAATTATGACCTGCTCTGCTCTGTGTGTTCCATTCACCTTATACATTCCTGCGCACATGTTCTGGTACGCTTGGCTCATGGTGATCTCTTTCCCCAGAGGACGAGCTAAGCCGAGAAACAACACAGAAGTAAACGTATTTGTGCAGCATTTAAACATAATCGGTAGCACTAAGGGAAGTACAGTACAGGTACACTACCGGTCAAAAGTCTGGACACGAGTTCTGATTTAAAGKTCTTTCCTGATTAGTTCTTCGTAACGCTAAAGTCGTCCAAAATATGCAATAATCTCCTTTGAACAGCTGATATTGAGATGTGTCTGCTACTCAGCCTCTGTAAAGCCTTCGTAATCCGAGGTGCTGTTTGTTAATTGGTGATTAACTCTAAAGGAAGATTTGGTCTTTGTGAGAGACAGTTTCATCATGGTGCTTGATGGGTTTTGCAAATGCACTTGACAGGAACAATACTGTTCTTGACAAAACTATTCCAGATCAGCTGACCTTCGTGTCTTAAAATAACAACTGTCTGYTGCTGCTGTTCCTAAATTACCTAAGACCATATGTGTTATTTCATAGTTTTGAAAAGAAAAAAAAATCCAGAATTGTTCTATTATCCAAACTTTTGACGGGCACTGTACATCGCTCATGATTTAAATTCACACTATATCATGCCAGACTGTTCACTGATCAGCCATAACATAAAATATAACGCGCAAGCATAAATGTGCCTTGGGTGTCCACGATCCTGTCGCTGGTTTACTGGTATACACTGTAGTTGTTGAACACACGTACTGTAAGGAGATCAGAGACAGAATCGGGACACATTTACAGGCAGCTCTTGTTCTTAAGCATCGCGTGATGGTGAAGTCTACCTTTCTTCTTCTTCTTGCTCTTCTTGCTGCTGCGTCCTTTCTGCTGTTGCTCCTCCAGGATGCGCTCCTCGGCCATCTGAGAGCTGTCGGCTCGGCTCAGAGTGGACATCAGCCACGCGTACAGGAACTCCGACAGGTACCTGGAGCGATCGGGTGCTTGGTTTGAAATACGATGGATGAATGAAGCGCAACAATACACAGACGTACACACTGCCAATGTGTTTAATCATACTCCAGGGGACAACATGCAAACTCCATGCACACGGACCCGAGGCAGGAGCTGAACCCTCAATCTTGGAGGTCCAAGGCGACAAATGATAACCACTGAGACGCCTACTTCCAATGTCGTACTCGAAAAAACTACGGGTTTATATTGACTGTTGTGTAGTGTGTTATCCATTACAGGTTTTAAATTTGATTGTTTTTACATGACAATCTTAAGTAAAGCATTTCAATTAAACACGGCTGATTTTAAAGCTTCGTTTAAACAAATATATCGAATTGAGGTTTATACTCAAGGTTTAACATTTTTACCCCAACCAATAGAAAATCCATGTTATCCTTATTATAATATCATCATAGACATTTTTATAAGGAC
>QMIH01000641.1:270445-328407 GCA_003987875.1 Clarias batrachus | reverse complement strand
GTGCAGACCTGTGATCACTTCTGCGTATGTGGATATCGGACAGGAGTGTTTCGCCGTCACAAGCATTTCATTCCCTGCCGTATTTGTGCTCCTGCTGAGCCTGCACATTGTWACTYATTTGTGCCTTCAAACTAAAGCTTTCAGAAAGGCTTTCTGTCTGCAATTGGGTTCACTCCCGTTCAGCCCCGCCCCTGACACATCCGTATGCTGAATTATATAGACGACTGGCTGATCCTGGCTGAGTCTTAGCAGCTAGCGGTTCGTCCTAGCTCACCTCAGACTTCATCCCTGCGTGCCAAGCGGTTCAACAACCAAAAACACTCATCTAACACGAAAGGGTTTCCCCTTGTTCAGCTTCTGGGATTGCTTCCAAATGGTGGAACTTTGATGGACTTTGCTATCAACCCTGCCTGCAATTCGGATTTCTCCCCCTCATTTCTGGATCGGAAAACTCTGGATTTACCTGGAATTTAACCCTGACGGTCATTTCATTTACATTTCACTTGTGTGTGTGTGTGTGTGTGTGTGTGTGTGTGTGTGTGTGTGTGTGTATTCGTGGCACTTGCTCGTTTGTAGACAACAGACAAGTGTGCTTCCACCAACAATTCAGATTTCTTTCACCTCGTGCTGGAATAATCAATCGAGCATTAGTTGGTAATTACTACCAACTGCATGTACTCTGTTTGCGCAAAGACAGACTCATCACAGGATATTCAGGTGGTCTCTGCTTCCGGATTTTTGTGGGATTCTGTCCTTGTCATCGACCAGCCTCTCCATGTCATTGGGGATTTCCCTTCTGTACCTGGAAATCTCCAAACGCTCACTGATGTAATGGCAGGAGGAAATGGGTTAATTTCTGTGAGACACAGGGTCACGCTGCAGGAGAGTGTGTTTCTGAAGCTCGCACATCACTGTCAGACTTCAGTCCAGAAAATGTATAATTTATCTTAATTTAATGACCTTCTGTCTCTCAGGGTCACGATGAACCAAAACGGAGAAGAAGAGAACTGCAGAATCTGCAGAAGTACGTGTGACAGGAGTAAAGTGTGTCTGGAGATCCTGTCCATAGAAAGGAGATATTTTCTTTACATAAGGCTTTTAGAAACAGTTTAGTGTCTGTAATGATAAACAGACTGTTAGGTACAAGGTTTCTCTTTATTATGATGTTGTGGCTGTAGGAAAAGGAATGATTGTTAATAACTAATTAAAATAGCCACAAAAACACACAGTTAGGAGAGAATCTTAATGAGTTACTGCTGCTGACTTTAGTGAAAATAAACAATATACATTACAGAGCGCACTAAATAACTCAACTCAAACGCACTCCAACTAAAGGTTTTATTAGACTTCGAGAGCTGCGGGTTCGAGATCAGCTCTTACTGCAGCCTCCAGAAGTCCCGAAATGATCAGCTTCAACTTTTACAGTTTCTTACGTCTTCTCTATACGGTGTTGAAGAGAGTGAGGGTTTAACATCAGGATTATGTTAACTAGATTTAAACAATAATGCAGTGCAGTGGAACGCTGAAATCTGATTGGACAGGACACCTCAGACAGGAGTTCCAGCTGTAACCTGAACAATAGATTTACATGTATATTCATGTGATCCTGCTGTTGATTAATGGAAATGTCGTTTAAAAACAGGGTTGTTTCTGAGGGGGTCAAAGTGCAGAGCAGTTGGTTGCTCTGTTCAAAGTCATCCAGCATCTTTCCTGTGGCTTAGAGCTCCAGTCTGACACTGATGTACATTAGACTTTTTTCTTCATGTTTTGGTTCCAAATCCCCTTTATTAACCTTAGATGGAGCTGTAAAGCTTCTGCAGAATAGACTGTGAGATGCCTGGTGTTCACTCTACATTTTAAGTCTGGTTCTTGTACAAATCACTCAACTGAAAGCTCTTCAGTGCATGATTTCAGTTTAAAATACTTATACAATTGTCAAATCATTCCAGATTCATATGACAGAAAGAATACATTTTCTCCCTGGTGGGTTTGTGCATGTTACTGGTCTTGAGTGTTCAGAGCTCTTCTTCTGTGAACACAATCACTTTTTAGGATTGCTGTGGCTCTTGTTGAGCAGCTTAGGTGATGATGTGCTCCAAAATCTCTCACACACTGATGTTGCTAAGGGTGATGCATATCTCATTGTTGCTCTTTTTAACTTTACAGTCTTTGTGCATGTTCCTCAGTTTGAGGTTATTATGTTCTACAGAACCTTTTAAAGCATTCTCTCAGAGGACTCGCTCGCATATCTGGGTTTATTATTACCCCCTTGGGAGTCCCGTACTCTGTGCATCTGCCCAGATGTTTCAGTTTCCTGCCTTCCTCATTTGCTTCTCATTTTCTCCCATCACTTGAACTGAGAGCCACCTGCTCCCTCTGGTCCCCGCTTTATTTGTCCTCCTTGTTAACTGTAGATGTGTCTGTGCGACACTGGTAAAAGTTGTGGTTGTTGGTTTCAGATTTCAGATCAGGTTTTCTGTCCTTCGCTGTCTCTCAGGAAGTGTATTCTGCTTTCTGTTTTCTCTTGTACGTCATCCCACTGTTTTTAATTTCTTTATTTAAATCTCCATGCTTTTGCCTTTGTGATAATTGTTGTTCTTCAAATCATTTCAAATGGTTATCTTCTACTTTATTTCCTCGAGCACACCTGACACCCTGACTGACATTGCCGGATTGAGTAGCTCAAGATACCTCGAGGTGATTCTGTGACATATTGAGAATCTGTTAAAACGTATACTACAGGGCCCGTATTCACAAAGCTTCTTAAGCCTAAAAGTTGCTCCTAGTGACGAAATTTTAAGAAAAATCTTAGAATTAGGGCATTTTCTTAGAATTTTCCGTTAAATTTAGGATTAAATTTTACCAAAGATAAAAATTATTCATGTGTCAAACATTTTAGCCCTAAAAACAGCTCCTAAGGTAAAAATTGTTAAGAGTAGAGAGGAGGACTTTTAAGAGGCTTAAGAGTTTCTATAGCAGAGGACAAAATGACGGAAGGAAGAAATATTCTCCAAACACTGGACGTAAAGCTAAAAGTAAACGCTGCTCTTCTTCTGTCCAAATGTGGTTTTCTTGTTGTTTTACTTCCTTCCTGCTCTCTTGGATTGTTGGCCACATACCATCCAAAAGTGCAACTTAAACAGACTGTCCTGTGATCATGTAAACTGTAAAAGCTGAGACATTTTGCTCCCATCAATCTGAAATAGATTACAAGTAATAAAATCAGTACGGTAAATAAATGTAAGAACTTAAATATAGTCACTACTGTGTGGAAATTGGTTGCTTCAAAAGTAGACACATTTTCAACATTTGGGTGTTTAATTATCTTTAAGACATTTAGCCTATAACAGAAACTTTGCATGAAGTAGCCTGTAGTCATGATTATACAATTTCTTCATATACAAAAATGATGATTTTACTGTTGGTTCTATTATCATGTGTTCTGTCTTCACGAAGAGCACATTTCAAAACTTTTGCAGAGGTCAGAGGTGATTTTTTTTTTATTAACCAATCACAGTCCTTGAATTACTGCATCATCCCTAGCAACAGGGTCGACCACACCTCCTCACTAAGATAAAATTTTTCTACTTTCCTTACTCAGAGTTGCTCTAAAAAGTTTCCTAAAATCACTTTTAGTCTAGGACTCCCAGCTAGGACTTTTTAAGCTAAGATAGGACGCTCTCTGAGAGAATTCTAAAAAAGCTTTGTGAATACGGGCCCAGGAGGTCTAGAGAAGGGAGATCAGGGAATCATAATGCTCATGTAATATTCGTCTCCTTTCACTTCACAGCACATTTCATGTCACAGTTTGGTTTATTTTTATTCTTCTAAAAGACTGAATTTCTTTTCCAAAGACTGTGGATTTCAGAACGTGTAGTTCAGTTTCTGTTGTGAATATAAAAATATTGTTATATACATTTAATAGCAGTCCTGTATACAGTGAAGACAAGATGAGACACTCAGTGGAGACAAAATCATTTTCTTCACACCTCTTGATGTCTCTTGATGAGACAGATCTGGCATGTGAGAATTAATGAAAGCCAGAGCAGGGAAAACACTCAGCTTTCACTAAGCAAAGTCTGATCGCTTTACCTTCAACAGATGAGAACTCGAAATAGTCGCATTATTAACACAAGGTTTCTGTCAAATAAAACCTCTCCAACTTGGATGACCTCAAAGCAGCAGGTTCCAACTTTATTCCTCTAAAATTAGATCTCATAATAAAGAAACTAAGATTTCACTGTGGAGATTTCTTTATTACTTTGGAAAAGATCTCTTGTCAGTTATTAACCTGAAGAGATGATGTGGGAAGTTGAGAAGAACACGGTCATTTACAGAACAGCTGGATGTGTTTAAAGCGAGTGTGTGTCAGCGGTTTGTGAATGTATAGTGCGGCAGCTGGCTGAGCTCTCCAGGAGCGGGGCATTGAAATCTCTTCAGCGTGGGAAACACAGAGGAAGCTGCTGAGTTTGACAGAATTCATTATGATGTGATTAGCTTGGGTTCGACATCCTGGCAATCACTGCAATGTTGGTGTCTAATTTTGTGTGTGTGATTTTCAGAGGCTCTCACTGAGATTATGAGGCTGCAGCTGAATGGACGATTTACCCATGAGTTCTGAAGTTTATCTGTGAGTAAAGAATTTAAGAATGACTGGAGGAATGGAGCGTAGTCACTGTGCATCTCAGGTTTATTTATTTATTTTTTTTTCCTGTAATAGCATGGCCTGCCATATGGCTCTCTGTTAATGAGCTGTTACTATAGAAACAATATAGAGCACATTAATATATAAATTGGTTTCTTGAACATGACAATGAGTTGGCCCCCACTGTCACCAGATCTCAACATCTCTGGGATGTGGTGGAACGGGAGCTTCGTGTCCTGGATGTGCATCTCACAAATCTCCATCAACTGCAAGATGCTCTCCTATCAACATGGGCCAACGTTTCAAGAATGCTTTCAGCACCTTGTTGAATCAATGCCACATATAATTAAGGCAGTTCTGAAGGCGAAAGGGGGTCAAACACCGTATTAGTATGGTGTTTCTAATAATCCTTTAGATGAGTGTATATTGTTAGTATATAAAATAGCATGGAGAGTATCTTGATCTATAAAAAAGCTTTTAGTGCTGCTAGATTGATATATTCGATTCAATTTTATTTTATTTATATATTTATTTATATTAACAATGGCCACTGTCTCAAAGCAGCTTCACAAAATGAAAAGAAGATTTTTGGAAGTTTGTATGAGTGAGAAAAAAAAAAAGTGTGAGGGTGACTGTGACAGAGGCAAGGAAAAACTCCCTGAGATGGAAGTAGGAAGAAACCTAGAGAGGAATCAGACTAAATGGGGAACCCATCCTCATTTGGGTGATAACGGATAATAGAGATCATATATCGACATCATGTGTGTTATGTAGCTCGAAGTTCAATATGACATTGAATATGAAGTTATTTACTGTAAGTTAACATGGAGTCCAGTTCAGCACCAGGAACTGGTGGACCAGGAGTCAGCAGGTGCAGAAGGCAGAGGCGGTCCGGCTCACTGGGAGCTCAGGAGCAGCATGTGTAGCTCCAAACCATCATGAAGCAGATTCCTGCTGTAGCTGGTCCTTCTCTGGACGCCTCAGGATCCACGCAGGGCCTTTGTCTGCTGAATCTGGCACAATCCCCAGATGCCTCGGTTGTGTAGAAAAATAAAGAGCAGGTGGAAAGAATTAGCATAGTTGCCATTCAGGATAGATGTACTGGAGTATGAGGTTATGGGATGAATTACATGTATGCCAGATTTACAAGATGCATCTTGAGTCGACTTAGTGCTGAGCCCCGAACACTGTCTGGAAGGCTATTCAAAGTTTAGGAGCTAAAACACTCTACCTCCTTATGTAGATTTTGATATTCTGGGAACTACCAGACGTCTGGAGTTTTGTGATCTTAAGGGGCGTGGTGGATTGTAACGTATCAGAAGACTAGCTAGATATGTGGGAGCTAAACCATTTAAAGCCTTGTATGTGAGTAATGTTAGTTTGTAATTAATTCTAAACTGAATAGGTAGGTCAGTGCAGGGAAGAGAATATTGGGGTTATATGATCATATTTTCTTGATCTGCTGAGAACCCTGGCGGCTGCATTTTGGACTAACTGTAGCTTGTTCATTGAGGATGCAGGACAACCACCTAATAATCTGTATGTGGATGTATCGATCCACTCTCATAGAAACTAACAAAAACACTCCTAGATTTTTATTTATTTAATACCGTAGCAAAATTAACCAGGAATAAGACCACTAGAGAAATCTTCACATCAACGATATACAGTATCGAGGAGTTCATGAACCTTTTCCATAAAATTGTAAACATTGAGCAAAAAAATTCAGGCTTTGAAACAAGACAATTTAATTGATGTAGATGATCATCGACCCATGTCATATCAGAACCTAGATTAATTTGCTTGATAGAATGAAAGAATTGCACTCATCTCTTTTGCAAAATCATCTTACACTTGTGTATACGATCCGATACTGACACATCTTCTCAAGCAGATAATGGAACAGCTTTTGCAGTGGGTATGTTTTGAAATCTTTTAAATTAGCAGTTATTAAACCACTAATTAAGAAACTTGACCTTGACCCCTGTCAGCTGTCCAACTACAGGCTATCATAGCATACATTAACTGTATCAGTCAGGGTTTAGGCCTCATCATAGCGCAGAACCAGCATTTCTTAAAGTACTAAATGACCTCTTATGGGCCTCTGATCAGGGTTGTGTCTCTTTACCTGTGTTACTTGACCTCAGTGCAGCTTTTGACACCATTCACTATTAATTATACTATTCTCCTTCACAAATTAGAAAAAAGTGGTAGGAATTAAGGGAATGGCCTTTTCCTGGCTTAGATCATATTTGACTGAAAGTCAAGTCATACGTTATAACCAGAACATTTTACACTTGGACTCTATTATTATTAGTTTTAGTATAACTCATGCAATATTTCCTTATTTCTGATCATCATGTTTGCACTGTTTGCAGTCTACTGTTTCAGCAAGGTTCCAAGTCTCATTTGAAATACATTCCATTGTACAGTATATATTGTTATATTTAGTATTTTTTAGTGAAAATATATTTTGTTTATTCTTAGATTTCCTTATTCTTGCTGGTCTCTAAGAGCTACCAAATAAATTTTGTTGTATCACTACCATGACCATATAAAGGCCCAATTACCTTTATCTCTTCATGATGATGATGATGATGATGATGAAGTCCTGTTTAACACTTCACTACAGATCTCCTATCTCCCTCAGGTATGTGATAAGAGTGAGCATGAGGGTAAAAGCTACAATGTATGATTTATCATTATCCTGAAGTAACCATTCGCTGCTTCGTGGACGTGGGCTATTCAGCATCAATGAGACTTTATGATGTCCACCCAGCAAGGACAGAAATAGTTCATCATGAGATTAAGAAAACATTATGCACGAGTGCACTTAGACAGAAAGGGTACTAAGCTGTAGAGTTCAATCTCAGAGTCGTCATACAACCAAACCTACACCATCGGTACTGTAAGGTGGATTTGCATCTTATTTTTCTTTTTTATTAAAGCTTTACTCTAAAAAGAGAATGACTCTCAGGTTATTTATTAAAATTACACTATATTTTCAGATGAAGGATACACAGAGGTGCAGAGAATAAGGGTACCGCCCTAGCGACACTGAACAGCACAGTTTCATTTTTTTTACTGAACAAGTGCAAAATTCTGCTCATTTTATTTTCTTGTGCATTAAAGTTAATTTATGCAATAACCCAAAGAAAGACACGAAGCATGTGTGTTTTGAGCATCACTTCTGCACCTGTGAAACACATTCCAGGTCAAATAACGCCATTTAATAGTGACAAGGTGAATGCCTGGACAACAGCATGCTTCCTTTTTTAACCAATGGATCAAGGAAGGCATTTTGACTCTTCTGTTGGCAGAGCTTTACTACTCAGGAGATATTGTAGAGATACCTTTTCTAATCATACATTTATAAATGGTTTTAAACGTTATTTTATTTAAAACACATGTTTTTATTAAATTTCTTAATCTATTCACATAAATGCACCTACTGTCATTGAGTTCAAATTGTCTCAGCAGAAGCATGTCTGTTGTCTGGGAAAAGCTCTGGGTTAGCTTCGGGGGTTAGCTGCTGGGTTAGCTTCGCGGCATTTTTTTTTTTCTTTTTTCCCAGCGACCTTGTTCGGCGATTAGTCACGGCCCGAGCTCTTTAATTGAGCCTCTATGGGCTTCCTCTGTCCCGTTCCACTCGCTCTGCCTCACTCTAAGCCACGGGGACGCCCCCCTGAGGTGCTGCTTCCATTAGAATGCAGTATAAAGCTGCTGAGGGCTGGAATCTGATGCTTAGCCAAACGCCGTGAGCTGCTCAATAAGCTCTCCTGTGCGACTGTAACACAGAATAAACACTTCTTCAGTCCTGTGGCTGATCAGTGCTGAGCTGCAGGTGTTTCCAGATCTTTACTTCTGTTCAGAATTGAGGCAAAGTATGTTTTAAACCATGCCCAGTGTAATAACTGTGTGTACTAGCGAATGTGCAGGATATCTGGTGCGTTACTGCATCTTCATTACAGCCTTCATAAAACTGAATGATGAAACATAAGATTGATGGTCGGGGTTTCATTATCTGCTCAGGAAAAGAGCTTCTCTATCAGCTCATAGTACTTTGTAGCGCTTAATGTGTCAGTATCATCATGACTTGGCATTCTGGTGTTCCCTGAGTTATGCACAATCCCTGTGTCACTGTAATGATAAAGCAGGCATGGGCAAATCATAGCTGCATTATTTAATAAGTAAAAGCTGCAGTGTTCTGCTCAGTCCCATTGTTTTCTAAAAGTTAAATGAAAGAATGAAATGAAAACACTGTATGTATTTTTCCCCATCACAGCAAGTACAAGATATTTTTCTAGTCTAGCTAGTGTCTTTATGTCCTCTCTATATAGTTTAACCTTGAGCTGAGTGGATGAAGTAAACAAAGAAAGATATTTGACAGCCTTATGCTGATCTTTATTTTTCAAAGTATTTTAATATTCATAATTTGAAAGAATATATAAAGAGTTTTTTTTTTCTTAGAGTTTGAGAAAAACAGCATAATCAACTCTTTAAGCGGCTGGAAATGAACACAGGTTGAACTGAACCTGGTCCTACTCAGATGTCCTACGCTTTTTCTATCAGCCTTATTCTTTTCACCCTCTTCTTCATCTGTTATTTCCCTGACCATCCTTCATTACATTTTCCTATACCCACGCCTACTTACTCCGCGACTAACCTAAGACTTTTTATAGGTTTAAAGCTCTGTTTCACCTCTGACTTTTACTAATGAGCAAAAGTGTAAAATTGTCTATAATAAGTTCTTGCTGTAAGAGGATGGTGTTGCGCTTTGTTTACAAAGTGGATTGTAAGCAAACGATAAAAGTTAACTACATCCATTCTAGATGAGAGCATCAGTGAGACAGTAAAGCCAATAGGGTTTAGGAGTGTTCACTGCTCATTTCCGCTGAATTAGCATGAATCAAAGGGTGATCAGATCACATTGCTGTCCACCTTCTGGAGCTCGTTCTGCCCTCAAGCGACTCGGCAAAGCGAACGTCAGCATCAACAGGTGATTGGATGAGATTGTAGTAGGCAAGGCAAAGCAAGGCAAGTTTATTTGTATAGCACATTTCATACACAGTGGTAATTCAAAGTGCTTTACATATACAGTAAAAGAGTGCCCAAGAGAACAAAAGGAGCTTGAATGAAGAAACAAAATAAAATCTTCAATATCAAATACCAACAACAAAAAAAAAGACTCGTCACATGAATCCACATGAAGCTCTTCAAAGTATTTTTTTATTGTTTAAGTAAAAAATCATCATGCTTTTCTTTTTTATTGTGTCCAGCATTGAATAATCATTTGACCACAAATGATTGGAATGTGGTTGTGAATTTATGACTGAAATAAAGCTGCTCACATCGCATGCACTTTCATTTTGTAAAAGGTGATATGAACAGCATGATATCAGTCATAAAGAGTGGCAACTTTTACAAAGGAGATGAAATGTAAAATCAATACTAGTCCCCCATAAAACCAACAAAACTGAAATATATGTACTCGCTAAATAAATGCTGCCTTTTGCAAAGTGAAAGTGCCAAAGTATTAAATTCCTTATTGGCTGGCTATTGAAATGTCATGTTGTTGATAACAGGTCCTTATTGCTCATGTCAAATGTCCTTGTGAATTTGAATCGTTGTTAATGGTTGAGTGGAAAATTAACCAAACTGGTAGAGACCACAAGGACTTCAGAGCCGATTTTAAATCTGAAAAAGGTTGGCAGCTTATTCGGCTCAGTGGAACGGGGACTTAAACTCCAAATTGGTCCTAATTGCACAGCAGGTGCTGAGTAATCTGTGGGATTAGTTAAACCAGGAATTAGGGCTAATCAGCTGTAGGAAAAGACCCAAGATATATTTATCATCTCCTATAATTATTAATGAGATTGCGATGCATATGTCCACATCCACACAGGCAACAAGAAGGTCTAATTATCAATATTGATTTCGTCTGCTTGTTAAAGCCATGATGAAGTCCATTTTTCTGGCTCATGAACACCAAAGCTGCAGCCATTCAATCTGAAGCTTCCAGGTCTGTTACAATGATTAATCGTAGATGACAGGGCAACTATATATATTTTTTCTTTATCTTTCGGTCACAGACAACCTGAAACGGACCAGAAGACAAGTAGCTAGCCTAGCGTGGATGGTGAACCCAAACACGGAAATAGTGCGAGCAGGCAGTCAGGGTCTTCCTAGGGGTTGCCATTAGCTCGATACAGAATCCTGTCAGGGATTAAATAAGTCCTAAAAAAACTGTGAACTTGTGAGTCTTATTCCAGATTACTGTCACTTCATTCCCACTGAGGACAGTGAAGCATGAGCACAACTAGAGCCAGATAGTTATCGAAAGATTCCTTTTCTCCTCTTGATGAACACACATTTTGTAGTTTCTTGTTGGCTCCATACAAGAAAAGGTCCATGCTGGTCTTGCTGTATCTGGTCTTCACCAAAGCACATGGAAACTTCAGACCTACAGTATAGCTACTGCTTCCTCTGCTTATTATTATTTTTTTTCTTGTCTGTCTTTAAGAACTTGCTATTGAGCACTTTGTTGCTCATCCACAGTAAATACAAGCAAGGTTTGTCTTCCATACTTAATTGTGATAAGAATCCTGAATCTGCAAGCAAAAGCTGACTTAAGTAATCTAAACTTGAGGAAATCTTTCTAATTAGACCTTAAATAATATATTTTGTAATAATATTATATATAAACCATGTGGAGAAAACCTTCGTTATTCAAAGTCTCTTGTTTAATAGGATCATCATAATGGTCGCAGAGGTTTGGAGTGTGCTCAGCTTCATTCTGGGTAGGATTGACAAATTAATTTGCGAACTTCATCTTACTAAAATATTATTAAGATTGATGGATTTGTTTCAGGTTCACACTGTTTAACAAGATATGATACTCTGTCCAAATTAGTTATAATGCTAAAAATGCCAGAACGATTAAATAAATAAATAAATAAATAAATAAATAAATAAGCTTATCTACTGCTTCTTTTCTTGTCTTCCTGAGATAAAATCACAGAGTTGAGCTGGAACACCAGGTTTGGGAAAAACTGCCAGCAAGCCAAAGTTTTTTCCTTTATTTTAGGCCAATATTTGCAGGCCTCATCAAACAATCCTTTCACTCATCTCCCATCTGCCTTCTATTAATGTCAGAATGAACATTGCCTCCTGTGTGGTAGATTGGTTTTGATAAAAAGCAAACAGTGACAGAGTGGAAAGAAAATCGGAGCAGTTCAAAACTGAGACCTAGATATTGTTCTACTTCTTCTATTTTACCTTTATTAAAAGAGCCTTTCGTGATATAAATAAATGCCAGAGCTGATCTAACAACCCATTAAACCTTATTGTTCAGAAATGGACAGTTTGGAGCAGCTTGTGTTTGATTCTCAAACTTCAATCTTTGCACTTCCTGCAGCTAATTTACAGCTTCAAGCCTCATAATGGCGGTGTTGTGGCCCTAAAAAATGGGAAGAAATAATAATCAAAAGAGTGATATGTGATGTTTCCTCAACAGTAGGTTTACTGTAATGGGGAAAAGAGTGGAATTTCCCCAAGGTATCGGAGTGAAGACCAAAGTAATCGATCACAGGCTAACAGATTGAGACAACTTTGTAGATCTCTGATAAAACTTATCACAACTTAAAATAAATAATAAAAACATTAATCACAGACTTAATGCTTAATGCAGATTGTGACATTTATAATGCAGTCTGGATTTATAGTGCCTCTATAATTTATAACAAAATATTAGAATCGTCTCTGGTTACTTTGCTGTAACCCTGTTTCCTGAAAGAACGGGAAAGAGATGCTGCGTGAAACCGCTATGGGAACGTTTCTTTGTTCAACCGGTTGTGAAGCATGTGTTCATCAAACACGCCAAACTTTGGCTTATATAACCTCGGTCATGTGACGTCATCTGATGAGGTGCACCTGCAGGTTATAAATAGGACTGAACTGGAAACATTCTCAGAACTTTTTGTCTTCAAGGACCGCATTGTGTGTGTTTGTGTGTGTGTGTGTGTGTGTGTGTGTGTGTGTGTGCGCGCAAAAGCAGTTATCAAAAAAAAAGGAAAGAAAGTGTTAGATTACTCACCAGTTATGGCACAGTTTGAGAGGAGATGCGTGTTTCCACACTTTCTGTTTTGAGTGTTCTCGGGCTCGAGGGAGAGTGTGAGCACTGTGATCTCCTCCCTACACGCAGCATCTCGTTCCCGCTTTTGAAAGGGAACACCATATTGGGCTTCATGTATTTGATTAAATCTCAGTGTGTGATGGTGTTATGGTGTTTAAGGCTGAGAAGGAGCTGTAGGAATGGGGCAGGGTGAGCTGTCATATATTGTCACACACTCTGCTTTTCCTTTCCTGATGACACTGTCACTGTAAGGCGAGAACAGGTAGGAAATCTATGAGAGCTGAAGAATGCAGACTCCGAGCTGAACTCTGGTTAAATGGCTTTGTTTTTAGGTTCTGCTTCTAACCAGCTCAGAGGCAGAGTCATTCTTAGAGCAGAGACCACTACTGGTAAAATTTTAATCATCAGTCATTTGATTGCCATTTCTCAAACCTTGCTTGAGTATCCTATTTATTCCTTTTTATCCTGAGTGCTAAGGGTTTTTTTTTTTTTTTTTCATTTATTTCTATTTGTGGTCTGGAGCCTGGCCCAGGAGAATTAGGGTACAAGGTGGGGTACACACTAGATGGGATGCCAAATCTATCGCAGGACACGCACACACATATACACACCCACAAGCTCATTCACACACTATGGCCAGTTTGGGAATGGCAATTAGCCTAATCTGCAAAGTCTTTGAACTGTGAGAGAGTACCCAGAGTAAACCCACCCTGCACAGGGAGGACATGCAAACGCCATGCACGCAGAGGCAGGAATCAAACCTGGCTGGCAATCTTATTGGTTGTTCAGTTTGCTTAGCCAACAGCTACAAACATCCTTCATTCCCAAGGGGTTTAAATTACAGAATGTCTCTCTCACAGACACACACATAAACTCCTGAGCTCCTGGTTTTAAACTTTTCGGTTTGGGTGTGACAGGGCGATTGGTACACAATCTTTTTACATCACAAACAAAAAAATTGACAAGTATTGTTGTGTTGTGTCTCATGAGTCAAAACAGCAAAGTCATGCATTTGTGCTGTGTGTTTATTAAGGTTTTCAAGGCATTTGAGTGAACAGGTAAAATCGCAATAGAGACCAAACACATGGCCATTCTGGAGTCTTCTGGAGTCTCCTGTCTGACTCACAGTATAATGTTAAGCAGCGCAGACTGGAGTTTTTTTTTTTTTTACAAACTTTACATTTTACAGGTTTCAATGGTTTCTATAGTAACAGCTTATTTAAAACAACATAAAAAAGATGTTGAGGCGAGACAGATGGAAGAAGTCTCCAGTGTCCCTCCGAAATGAATCTTACACATGTCAGATTAGGATTATTCACCATCAGGACAGCTATTTTCTGTCATCATGCTCCCTGTCTGATTCATTGAAACTTTTGAGGCTGACTCGTTTCACAACAACCACCTACTTTCATAAGTTGTTCTTGCGGTCTGTTCACTCTCACTCACACATCGTCCACATCACCTGCTTTATCCTGTATTCAGAGTCGCTGAGGTCTACTATCCCAGTAGACTTAGGGCACAAGGTGGGGGTGCACCCTGGACAGGGTGCCAATCCATCACAGGCAACACTCACATACTACGCAATTTGGGAATGCCAATTAGCCTAATCTGTATGTCTGGAAAAGAGAATTCTAATTACTGACACTTATAAAGATCAGGATGCAGCATGAACTTGATGAATCCCTCTCTGACACCTCTTCCTGTTAGCAAACATGTTTCCTGATCAAAGAGCAGTTGCAGATTCATTAGAAAACACTTTTTTTCCCCTGCTCTACATCCTTGCTGTATTTTACACCTTAATATTGCTCCTTTTTCCCTTCTCTTGCACTTTCCGGTTTGGTGAAATTATCCGTACTCATTTTGCTTATTTTTTTTTCATCTAATACATCTGTGAGAGGTAAACATGAATCAGGATAGTAGAAGTCAGAGGTGTGTGTTCGGGAACTTGGTTTCCACCTAACAAAGTTCTAAACACTTTCTTCCAAGTGCTCTCCTTCAGATTCCTTCATTCATTTACCTCTCTCTAGATCTTACCTTTATGTCTCTCTGTCTCTCTACCTGTTTCTGTCTTTCTATATATCTGTCTCTCTATCCCAATCTCTATGTACCGTCTCTTTGGAGTAGACAGGATGTGGCCCCTGCTTGCTGCCTTTAATTTCGACTTGCCTAGATAGGCTTTCAAATGAGTCGCATGCTCGATCAATGATTCAGCTGAGTGCTAAAGCAAAGCAGAGCAGAAAGCGATCAGAGCAGTTTAAAGAGAGCTCGCAATCAGTGCTATTCACCACTACTAGCATTTCTCCCTGCTCATCCCTCCATCTGCTTCTCTGTTTTTAGCTGATGTTTGACTTTAAACACAGACATCATGTGAAGTGATGCTGATTTGGCTGAAAAACTCTGGGAAATATGACCTGTATATCTATCTACTGTATTTGTCTATTTTAATACTTATTCATATATATATATATAGGTTAATGTCTAAAATAATATACTACATTTTATTTATTTAATATGTTGATTTTTTTTAGAAGAAAAAAATCGAAAATTTGCAATTGGAGGTCATTTGCTTCATGTTCTGTGTCCTTGTGCAAAAAAAAAACTGAATTAAATACTTTTTAAAATGCATTAAACATGCATGAAAAATTACATTTTAACACATTATTCATGTTCACACCTTGTTTTTTTTTTGTTTTTTTTTTGTTAAGTAAATGCAAATTTGTAAATAGATTAAGCCAATATAGATAAAGTTCCAGTACAGTAAAATATACAAAGAATTGTTCTAATAAAATATCTGTTGATTTAATTGCCCCTGTTCACCTGTCGTGTCCTGCCCTACCATGAGATGATGATAAGACAATGGCTCTCTGTCCATCCTCTTTGCACAAATTCTGATGTCATCCATTATTCACTTTAACCTGCAGTTCCTACGGACGACCCTCTGATCATCGGAGTCTGATAGCCGCCGAGCCGCTCAACTGCTCAACTGCATTTTCAATCATCTGCAAGAAATCAGGGCATTAACACAGTGAATTCTATTACACAGTTATGGAAGGAGTCTCCAGTGTCAGTGACCTATGATAGTCAGAGGTAAAGCTGTAACTGTAAGTCTTCGGGACATTAATAATAAAGTACAGTGTCTTTATTTAATACATAAACAGGTGTAACTGTAACAAGAGGAATAAAGCTCTTCAGGACATGCTCTTAGAGAAAATCTTCAACTTCAGGATGGCAGAAGCAACTCCTCATCACACCACTTCATCAATAATTCTTCAGTTTTAACTGGACGAAACATGAATGCACCCTCTGTTCATGTCCTCAGAAAGGTTAGTCGCCTTGTTTTAACCACAAATCAAATTTTTTTTTTCTTTAATCCTGCCAATAATGATGTTTGTATATGCCAAAAAGGGAATTAATAAATGAATGAATTAATAAATGAATGAATGATGGTCTTTATGGATGGATGGATAGGGCTTTGGTGTTTGCAAACACATCTGTTTTGTTAAATCAATGAAAAATCTAATATGTGATCAGAACTCCTTCTCCAGACTGAAGGATTTATTAATGAGCCGTGTTACCATGAACTAGTATCCTGAATCTCCTAACAAATGAGCTGCAACATTCCTTTATTTCAAAACAAAAAATTGTAAGATTGTTATGGCACACCAGGTCAAACCAAACAATGATCACTGGCGACTCCGTTCCACACTCCAGTTTACTAGATTACCTGAGGGCTCTGGCTTTTAATGGGCAGGCTCATACAGAGTGGCCCATTGCTTCCTCTTGGCCTTAAGACCTTATGGATCTCATTACCTGCATTGACACATTTATAGGAAGGATCACCACACTGAAGCCCATTAGCCACTCAACATCCCGGAGTTCATGCAACTCTCCATCCTGGACCTCGCCCGGCCCTCGTTTGAAACCTTGCCTGAACCTATGCCTCTCTCTCAAAAAAGCACCAGAGATGTTGTGATGAAGGTACATGCTTTTAATGTGGCTAAGTAGGCCACTTTGTACGATCCTGCTCATTAAAAGCCAGAGCCCTCAGGTAATTCTGGGAGTATAAGGGGTCCAACACTCAGACCTCTTCCAGATTCTCGACCACTGTTCCTGATGTTCTCCAGTTGGTGCCAGGTACCAGAAAACAAGCTCTATGTTAAAAAGGAAATGTCATTTCCACCAGAATTCCACCAAAAACTCTTTTCTGGGCTACCTTATCTCGCCATCAGGAATTCATAAGGACCCAGCCAAGATCAAATGGCCCATCCCATTGTCTAGATGTGAGCATCAACACTTCCTTGGCTTCTCTAACTTCTACCAATCCTCAAGCCCAGGAAGCATTCGACCACCTCAAGTGTTTATTCACTACGGCACCAATTTTTGTCTTCCCAGACCCTGCACTTCAGTTCATCATTGAGGTAGATGCCTTTTAAAATAGTAATCGGAGCAGTTCTTTTTCAGAGATCTCACAGAGACACCAAAAAACTACACATGCTCGTTTTTCTCTCACCATCTTAGTGGAGACACTGGCTGGAAGGAGCTGAACACCCCTTTCTTTCTCGATGCCCTGCCTCAACAATTTGCCACCCCTCTGCACATGCCCACCATAAAAACTATCCTACCACTACAGGGCCTCGAGGCCACCACTTAGCTGGAAGTAGAAAATCAAGTCTTGCAATCACTGGAGCATGAGCTGGGTCTTAGCAATGTTCCTCCTGGGAGACTCTTTATCCCAGCCATAGTCTGCCCTCTAGTATTAGAGTGGGGCCACAATTCAAAACTAGCATGTCATCCTGGAGCCACCTGCACTCTCACCCTAGTACAGCAACTTTCTGGTGATCATCCATCACAGATTATGTAAAAAACTTTGTGTCTGCATGTGACATATGCAGCAGGAACAAAACAACCAACGTCCACCTGAGGAGAGGAACAACCAGCTAGTTTTATCCTAGACTGTTGTTTGATCTCGGACTTCCACCAACTCCATCCTGAGGCTCCCTCAAGAACGCCGGGTGGCGTTAGTTACTGTCATGGCAAACCAGGTCACATCCAACTGTCAAACCAAGCCATGATCACCAGCGAATCTATTTTACACTAGTTCATTGCTTCTGTTTTGCCTTATTCAGCGGCTCGAGCACACATGTTTATCATCACTCTATTCTACGTGTATTTGACTGTATTTGACTCACTCACAAATGACTCCTTGCCAGATTATTGTGTATTGATGGCCAGTTCTCCACTGACGTTACCTGCCTTGCTTCTCGGATTTTGCCCCATGCTTCATTTTACTGACACATACTCTTGCTTTACTCCTAGGATTATTGTTTGTTTAGTTTTCTGGATATTAACCCTCACTCTCGCATCTCAACCACGAATTCAGAACTTCCCTGCTTTGACCCAACCATGTCCTCGACCACCATTCATCATCAATACAACACATTAATTTCATTCAACAAATTGATAATAGCATGTATGTGATTATAAGATACTCTTTACCATCTAAAGTTAAATTCTGTTTTTCCAATGGCACAGGCAAAAAAAAAAAAAAAACTTTTTTTCTATAAAACTAATTTCTATATTTGATTATTTTAATCTTCAGAGCCTGAATCTAACACTAAATGAAACTCAGATCATTTCAAACTCATCCAATGCTGAGATTTGACTTCAGCAACCAGCTCGAGGTACAACTGCAAAATATAAAAATAGTAACTTATTTCTACAGAGGTTAGCCACCTCTACTGAAGAATTAATAAATCTTAAAAAATTTTTTTTTAAAAAGGCAACAGATACACCCTCTCATGCGGGGTAGGCTAGTTGTTTCCAAATTGACTGGAGCGTGTGTGTGTGTGTGTGTGTGTGTGTGTTATCCCAGCTTCCATGTGTCACAGGTGTCACTAATGTTTTAATTAATTAATTAATTAATTAATTAATTAATTTATAATCCTTGTTTACATGGTGATGGGAAGCCTCCAGCCTCTTCCGTGTCCCCTGAGACACCATGGAATTTAGAAACACCGAACAGCCTAATCTACATGTTTTTGGACTGAGGGAGGAAACTGGAATACCTAAAGAAATCCCACTAAGCACGGAAGAACATGCAGATTCGTTTTGCACAGACCCGAGGGGGGAATCGACCTCTCGACTCTGGAGGTGTGAAGGCACAGTGCTAACCACTGTGCTGCCCCCACGCAATACTGTGTGTGTGTGCGTGTGTGTGTGTGTGTGTGTGTGTGTGAAAAAAGTTTTAACTAAATATTCTTAAAACAGACTTTTACAAAGAAGCCCCATGGCTTTGTAACTAAATTAAACTTTTACTTTACTGTGAGCTACCAGGGATGCTGTTCTGAAAAAAATAATAAAGTGCTATCAACACTACAGAGATCTTCTCTTAATTTCTAGGTGTCCGGTTGACGCCGGTGGCACCAGCTAGCACCTGTGTTCACAGAAATAGTTAACCTCTCCTTAACCCAATCAGTAATCCCCACATGCTTTAAAAAGACCATCATTGTTTCTGTCCTAAAGAAACCCCATCCTGCTTCCCTCAATGAGTGTCGCCCTGTATCCCTGACTTCAGTAGTGATGAAATGTTTTAAACGGCTGGTCAGATACTTCATCATCTCCTCACTACCAGACACACTGGATCCACTGCAATTTGCATACCGCCCGAACCGCTCTACGGATGATGCCATCTCTCATCTACTCCACACATCACTCACTCACCTGGACACTAGAAAGTGGAATTATGTTAAAATGTTCTTTGTCGACTACGGCTCAGCTCAGCGTACGGCTCTACTTTTTTTTTCTGTGCATAAGAATTGCATTTCAATGAATGTTTCATGGTGCTCCAGATGGCCATTCCTCCACTGCTCAAGACTTTCAATACAATCTACCAGGTTTGTTTATTCTCCAGATAAAGTAAATAAAAAGTATCAAATCCAACTATGAAGTCTGATTTAATTGCTATCATTAATCATTTAAAAAAAAATCTATTTTATGTTTTGCTGGGGAAATATAATTTAGGCAGAGATATCCGCTCTGTCTTGTTAATTCATCTAAAAAAAAAAACCCAGAGTATTTGCCAACAGTGCATCCAGGTTGATAAATTCACACCTATTGTGAATGAAAGGTGAGAAGGGGTTCCAGATCTCCTGACACAATGCTTGCTCTGAAGGACTATATTCAACAAGAATATATAGAATAAAAATCTTACTTATAATAAGATAATTAATTAAATAATAAAATTATATCAAATAAACACTTTTTATCAAAAAAAGCCAAACCAAATTTCTTATTTCACTGCTGAAGTAGTTAAATATGCTTCTACTGTAGATAGGTAGGTTACATTTTAAAAGTACAATTGCCAGTAAATTACAGACTGCATGTAATATTGTAAAATATGAATAAAACAGTATTAGACACAAATATATGATATGGTAGTATATACAAAGGCCATTTAAACTGAGGCATTGCCATGTCTTTCATTGTTTTGTCCCTGTTAAGACACTACAAAACTATATAATAAACTTTTCATCATGAATTTTAAAGCATGATTTAGAGTATCTCATTTCAGCATCATGAACATAATATGAAGCACATACGCTCATTCTTCATGAAAGATCTATTATAAAACAAAATAAAATTCATGTTTGCTTCAGCATTGGAAACAATATTGTTTCAGGCTAACTAATTATGCACAATTCTTTGTTGCCTTTAGTAAAGGAGCAGATCTGGGGGACTCATGGACATAGAGTATTTTGGTGAACTGGTATGTTTAGATGCTGTCCTCCCCACTCTCATTAATCACGCAGGTTTGTTGACAGTGCAGTGTTGCTTTATATCTGAGAGCCCTCATGTCTGTGTTTCCTTCTGGCTCTCCCTTTTAGTTATGCTGTCCTATAGTTAGTCCTGCCGGAGTTCCTGCTTGCACTCTACTCCCTGCTTTGCCCCCTGCTGTAGTTTTAAAAACTAAATTGACGATGGGTTCCCTGTTTAGTCCGGTTTCTCTCAAGGTTTCTTCCTATTGCCATCTCTGGGAGTTTTCCCTTCCCAATGTCGCCCTCAGCATGCTCAACAGGGACCATCTCATCATTTTGAATTATACACGTTCACATTTCATACAAAGTTAAATAATTATTTTGATTGTGTAAAGTTGCTTTGCAACAGTGACAGTTGTTAAAAGCGCTATACAAATAAAATAAATTTTAATTTAATTTGATTAAATCTCGAGGTATTCAGCCACAGCTCGGGTCTTTTCAGGGTCAATATGTACTCCGTCCTCTGAAATGATGTGTCCCAGAAACTTGAGATGTTTGAAGAAATGACACTTCTTCATACTCAAGGAGCGGTTTGCTAGGGAGAGTCTTCTTAGTACTCCATGGAGATGTTGAATATGCTGCTCCATTGATGGTGTCAGTTTTAACAAAACATTTTCCTCAAAGGTCAGTCTGAACCTTCTTCATTAACCTTTGGAAAGCAGCAGTGGTGTTTCTGATACCATATGGTATGGACTGGAACTGAAAGAGGCCGTTAGTAGTGATGACGGAGGTCTTTTCATGACTTTCTTTCTCCACACAATGTCAGTGTGTTGGGGAGATCTGGTGCTATTGGCAAGGCATAATACAGGTTGGAAGTAGCCGGGGGATGAGTGTGGTACATGACAGCTGTTGTAGATGTAATCAAACCTTCATAAGATGGAATACGGCTGACTTGGGAAGGCAGGAAAGGATGGTAGGTTAAACCACCTTCTATTTTTAGTCTATATCTTCTCTGAGCGATCTCCAAGATGGCCCCAGTGGCTCTTAAGAAGTCAAGCCCAGCAATTAGAGTGAAAGCCAGGTGATTGTTCTTCATGATGTACAGGGATTGGACAATGAACCTGAAACACCTGGTTTTAGACCACAATAATTCATTAGTATGGAGTAGGGCCTTTTTTAGTGACCAATACAGCATCAATTCATCTTGTGCATGGCAGATACACGTACTGCACAAGGGGCCAGAGTGATTTTGATCCATTTTTCTTGAATGTGATACTGCTGGAGGAAAATGTTTCCTGACTCGCTCCTCCAAAACACCCCAAAGTGGCTTAATAATATTTAGATCTGGTGACTATGCAGGCCATGGGAGATGTTCAACTTTACTTTCATATTCATCAAACCACTCTGTCACCAGTCTTGCTGTGTGTATTGGTGCTTTATCATCCTGATCCACGGCACCACCTTCAAGATACAATGTTTGAACATGGTCCTCCAGAATGGTAGTCCTTAGCAGTGATGCGCCCACCTAGCACAAGTATTGGGCCTAGGGAATGCCATGATATTGCAGCCCAAACCATCACTGATCCCCATGCTTCACTCTGGACATGCAACAATCTGGGTGGTATGCTTCTTTGTGGCTTCTCCACACCATAACTCTCCTGGATGTGGGAAATACAGTGAAGGTTGACTCATCAGAGAACAATACATTTTTTCACATTGTTCATGGTGTCTTGTGGTCACACATGAGAAACCAGGAATATCTGAAGGTTTGATTGGGCCACCTCTATAGTATACTTAAAAGTAAATGGACATCCCTGTGATGTTCTGTTCAACAGTTGCTCCAAAGTTACTATCATCTTTAAGTCCTGGTACCAAAAGCACCTGTATGATGTACAAGTGCATTCTGTGGACTTTGAGTATCCAACAAAAGTCACTGAAACCTGTAAAAACATAACAGTTCTTTCATGCATTTATTCAAGTCTCCAAACTGTGGAACAAACACCAGCATTAAGTCGAGTGAAGCAAAGTAGATGTGCTCAGTTTGTATTCTCATTAGTTTCACTTCCAGGCAGTTTATCAAAACTCATGGTGGTGCCAATCTATGCAGTGCATGTCAACAACTTCAAAATATTAGTCCAGAGCCAGTATTTGAAGGAGACAATTTTACCAGTGGGAACAGTTATGAGACATATGTACCACATAAAAAAAAGCTTGTGCAGCTATTATTAAGGAGTCTCACAGACCATATGCTTCACCATTTGTTATTGTCTGAAAGAAAAATAGAACCATTAGAATGTGTATTGATTATAGGTTACTGAATAATCAGAACGATTCCCGATCAGTACACCACACCATGTATCGATGATGTGCTCACTGAAAAAACTGCATTTATCTGCCCCTAGTGTTCTTCCAGTTTAAGAGTTCTGTAAGTCCCTGTTACTTTCCAGAGATTAATGGAAAAGATGATTGGTTACATGGATAATTTGCTTATCTTTGGAAAGATTTTGGAAGAACATGAGGAGAGACATCTTAAGCTCCTTGACTGACTTGATAAAGGTAAAAATATCTTCCCACCACCTTTGTGTTTGAAGGTGGTGTCTCACCAGAGCCGTAGAAGACTAAGGTCATCATTAACTAGCCACAATCTACTGACCTACAAAGTTTCAAAGGAAACTTTGAAATCCTTTTAGGGTACCTCTGGGCATTACAGGAGGTTTATTGCCAACTATGCTTCCATCAACAGGTCGCTCACAGACCAAAGGTTATGCCCAAACCCAAAAGAGCAGGAAACACAACAAGGATCCTATTAAGTGCTACCTGAGAGAGTTAGAGCTCTTTGGAAGGCAGACGGGACCAGCCCTGTAGGAGGTTAGGGTTTTGGAAGAATGTTACAGTATATAGCAAGTGTGTGGTGAATAACTACACTGGGAGGTTTGGATTTTCTTTTCTGCTTTACCTATATGTTTAATTACAGCTAGCTATACCTTCTCTCTCATTCATTTCCAAAGGGAGCATGTCCTGAGGCATTTGACTTCTCTGTAATGTCTATAATTTTATAATTATAATTATACCTGCAAATCAAATTTCTGTTCTCACTTTTGTTAGAGCAGTTATGAAGAGTTCTTTCCTCATAAAAATAATGATGTAATAAAACAAGCACATTAATATGTCAGAACTGCCTTCTGACCAAACAGAATCCAAAATTCAGCATTCTTGTTCCAATTACCTGCATTGACCTGCATCACAGGAGCTTGATCATGATGCTAAATATGGTTTGTGAAAAGAAAAAAAAGCTACCTCAGTGTGTTGATGAAACATGGTGGGAAACGGGTTGGAGAGAAAAACACAAACAAAACAGTACTTTTCAATAGTTCTGTGATGAAGAAAATTAAAGACTTTAAAGACAGGAACAATGGCGTTGTCAAAAGTTATACCCCAGTTTACACTGCATTAGTCAGACTAAATATATCTGAAGATGAAACATGCCAAGGGAAATGCATCTCATTAGACGTTTTACATTATATTTCTGCCTGTTTTTTTATGTTCCTTTTTTCCACAGTGACTCTATTACTAATATAGGCTCTTAAACTGTGTTATAAATAACTTCTTGACAGTAGTGAATGTAGCTGTTATCTTGGAGAACATGACATCATTGAGCACCTTTCCATTACAGATCTAGATGGTGGAAGCTGCCAACTTGGCATTGGCGTGGCATGTCAGGTCAAATGGGTCACCGGCTCTCAGACTCACCTTGTGTGCTCAGATGATACCAAGGTCACCAGGAGGAACTGCAGGATAAAGTTAATAATGGATGATTTCAAAATCCATGCACAGCAGACAGAGAGAAAGCCATCATTTTATACTCATTTTGTTTTCTTCGAATTAACCCTTGTGAGGTGTTCAGGGTCTGGTGGACCCGCTGCATTTCAGAGGTTTTAATTCAACTCAATCAATCTTTGTATGTGTTGCATATGTACTTCTTGATGCATATACATAGTGTTTCTCCATCCATCTTGTGTTCACACACTTCACAGCAACTCTTTTTGGATGGAGAAGGTTGTTTTATCTAGGGATGGGTCGCTCGACACCGAGTTTTGACACACGTCTCGAGTTTTCGACACGCTAGTGCTTCGAAACAGTGTTCCGGAGCATTGCTTGAAATGAGGCTGTCACGTGACCTGTTGAAACGAAGATTTGTTACCTCACTAACAAAGACTGAAATAACTGACAAAAAGTTAGTGATAAACTGATAAAAATGCAAGAAAAGTTACCCTTTTAAAGTTCAAGCGTTCATATTCTCTTCCAATTATTCATGAAATATAAGAACACAGAACATAACTGTATGTAAAAGAAATCACTAATATCATAGGCAACGATTCTAAGCCTTTTGCTAGAACAACCACTGTTTAGCATATGAAGAAGTCAACCAATTGCATGTTTGTCATATTCATGTCTTTCACACTGATCTGTTGACATAATTTTTGTTAAGCTGCTTTCAGATAATGAACATTGTTAAAAGCAATAAAAAATATAAATATAATAATATATTAAAAATATATTAAAAATATAAATAAAAAAAATAATAAAATTGAATATTGTATCCATCTTTTTGTGTAAAATAGCCTGTGTTTATGAAATTTGGGTCCTTTGCCCACCTTTGTATTTTAGTAACCATTAGATGGTTAGGTTGTTATATTATATTTATGGTATACATATAGACCATGGAGTAAAAGCTAACTCCAGACAAACACTACTGAATTGTGTCTACATCTACAATATATTGTAATCATCTGAAATCCAAGGGGTGTGCAGACTTTTTATTGTCCATGCACATTTATAAAAATATAACATTTTATGTTACCTATTTAAACACACCATGGACTGATTTTGAAGGGGTTACTTTGAATTACTCTGCTAATAATGAATTGTACTGTGTATTATTAGGAAGAAAAGAGCTTGATGATGCCCTTATCAACATGATTGTGAAGGACTTACAGCCTTTCTCTATCATGGAAGATGAGAGATTTACAGCATTTGTTAACAAGTTGGACCCCACTTATGTGCTACCAACTCGGAAGACTTTGAAGACAATGGTCAGACAAAAATACAGAGAAGAGAAGGAAAAGGCTATGGCACAAGTAAAGAACATCCCATCTGTCTGCCTCACAGCTGATATGTGGACCTCCCTCACTATGGATTCCTATCTGGGGTTCACATGTCACTACACTGATGGCAACACTGAGATGAGCTCAGTGGTGCTGGGAGTATCGAAGTTTCTGAAATCACAAACAGCTGACAACATCAAAGAGGCTTTGTAAGAGCTGATATCGGACTGGGGGTCTTTCTGGTTCAGTTGTTGACATGGTGACAGACAAAGCAGCTACCATGGTGTCAGCAATTCAGAAACTGGGATTACACCATCTCCCTTGCTTTGCTCATACCATAAACCTTATTGTGAAATGGCCGTAGAAGAACATGAGGTCATGGCAGCCATCCGTAGTAGAGCCAGGAGTCTTATTTCAGGAGCAGTACTAAAGCTTCTCCAGGAGGTAGACACCAGGTGGAACCGCACACATGATATGCTTCAAAGACTTGTTGACCTCAGAGAGCTTGTTGGTGTTGCTTTGGATAGTTTGTCAAATGACATCATGCCACTTTCAAGTGCTGATTTTGACATCATTTCAGAAAGCCGCAAAGTACTGGCACTCTTCAAGTATGCCACTGAAGAACTCTCTGGGGCGAAGAGAGTGTCAGCTTCAAAGATAATCCCAATCATTAGGATGATTCAGCAGAAAAGACAGCCCTGGCAAGAAAAGCATCTGCTTCATCCTTAAGGATTGCTCTTCAGCAGTACATCAACAAGCAGTGCAGTAATGTTGGATAAATCCATGTACTTGCAATGGCCACATTGCTAGACCCCAGATTTCAGACTTTTGGGTTTGGCAAACAGGATAATGTGAAGCTGAGCGGCTGTTGAGGGCTGAATTTGCTTCAATCATCCGACTAACCAGAGAGCATGCGTCACAAGCAGAGGCATCATCATCTTGGGCAGCTCATAATCCTCCATCCTCAATATGACCAGTGGGAGCTCCTGGATAGCCGAGTCAGTGAAACACAACGGCATCATAGCTGTAATGCTGATGTCAGCATAGAGGTTAAGAGGTACATCAGTGATGCATACCTTCCTCGAAGTGAGGACCCTCTCAAACACTGGCAGGCTCATAAAGAATACACCCATCTATATACTTTGGCCAGAAAAAATACTTTGTTCAGCACATCACTAGTGTTCTCACTCATCCCACACCATCCTGATGGTAGCTCGCTTGTCTTTCTGCCGTCAAGCTGGTCTGTCATCTCGTTTATCAAAGCAGATAATCCTGGAAATTATGTGGAAGTTTTCCAGGGACATTGTTGGATGGAAATGTTCTCTGCCAGTTTCTGCATTCTACCAGGATTCTGTGAATTTCCCTTTTGATGTAAAACCTCCAGCAAGGATAAGAACCCCAAAGTGGGCATGTGAATAAGTTTGGTCCATCACCTTTCCCTTCACTCCAAAAAACCTTCTTCTAAATTATTGCAATCCAGAATAATTTTCTGGGTGAAATCTGAGACGAAAAGCTCAAAAGAAGACTTGATGTCCTGCACATGAGTAACTGCAATTCATGTTGGCCCTAGTTGCATCCTTATCACATTGGCAGCAATGCATAGTGGGTAATTTCTTTGACGATTCAATTTCACAATTTTTTGACATCCATATTTCTTTACTTGCTAGCTGCTGATGTGCTTGTTTTGGTGCTAGAGCTGGCTGCTGCTGGGCTGGTTCTGTGTCTCTGTCATGTCTTGGGAAGAGGAGGCGGATGCAGATGCAGGTTCCATACTTTAAGCATTTATTTAAAACGAACGAACTTGCATGAACACAAAAGCCGTCGGCGTCTCTGGAGTCGGCTGAAAGACTCTCGGCCTTGAACTTGACTGAAAGGATAACGGCAGTCCTCGAAAGCGGAGCCCACGCCTGGACACCAACTAGTCCTCGGAGGAATAGACACAAGACACTAGACAACACATTAGCGTGAAAACAAACAGTGCACAACAGTGAACAGGCGAGGGGCTACAGGGTCGACCGGAATAAATAGTGAGACACACAAGGGAACACAGGTGCAGTTAATTTGGTGCTAATGTGAAAACAATACACAAGTACTAGGTGGGGACAAAGCGCCGGCTCAGTAATCCGGTGAGCTAGATCTTTCTCCCCGGAACTGCGGTGGCACAGGTGTTACAGTCTCGTCTTTGTTTTGAAACTAGCTGATGCCCAGTCACAATATCTTTTTTTCAAAGTCACTGTCAGATTCTCAGAATTTTCAGAAATATGTTCCTCTTCCTCTACATCATCAAAAGCAGCTCTCTCCAAATTCAATTGCAATGTGTTCTGAACAGAAAATCTTTTGGCCATCTTGATAAGTTGTGATAAGGAACCACAAAGCTATATTTATTGCTTCCGGCATCCAATTTTGAATATGAAAAATGCGATAGAATAGAAGCAAATAAAAATTGGTTCCCACAAGGCACAGGGTAAAGTGTGTGGTAATGTGAGAGCAGACAGGTGTCGGTGATTGAATTTTGCCACAATGTTGAATGACAATTTGTGCAACCTTGTGTGGAACAACAGGGCCAAAACACAAAACTCACACTCACACATACGTTTCTGATATATGCTCTTCACAGAAAATGAGCCAAGGCCAATAAGTCTTTGTTCAAAAAAAATATTAATTGTATCATTTTTATTTTGATAAAACATGAAAACTGGTCCCACAGACCCGATCACCACTCAAGGGTTAAGTAAAGAAAGTCTCTATGAACAATTAATCAGTTATTGAAACAAACAAAAAAAATATTTCAAGCTAATTCCAGTTTGTCTCAGTTGTGTTGATGCTTCTTTTCCAACTTTTACTTCAAAATTGATTGATAGTAAGTTGTATGTATATGATGACTAAATTATACATACTTGGCTTTCTATTCTATGCATATGTGGCTCATATCAGTTAATTGGAGACTACGATGATTAGATTAAATGACTCAAAGATGGATTGACTTAGATTAGTGATACAGGCAAGTGCGAATGATGAAAAGGGATGAGTGTGAGCAGCTCGTCAGCACTACATTAAATGTGATCCTCCTCTTCCGGTGGAATCTCCAGCTGCTTCAGCACAGATTCCTGCTCAATTCCTCTCAAGAAAGAAAGAAAGAGGTAGAAAGAGAAAGATTAAAGTGGAGGATGATAGCACTAGAAATGCTGTGTTTCAGTATTTTGTTTATTGAAACAGCTCTGTGAGTTTTTTTTAGTCAAATCAAGCAGCTTTTCTCATCAGGATGTGAATGCTGATTCACATCCTGATGACAAAAGCTGCTTGCTCCTCCATCTCCCTCACTGTGCTATGACCTTTGTGTGTAAGTTTTTGCTGAGATGACCCCTTGGAGACCTGAGAGACAGCACAGTGATTAGTCAGAGACATGAAGTTTCCAAAGCCCCAGCCTCCTAAATTCTCGCTGAACATCTAGCAGTACATCACAGCGCTCTACTTAAGCTGTTATATCAGCATGTTCTGAACTGTTCCCCAAATGGGGGACCCAAAGTAGCCATTAACCAGCATAGAAGATAAACATATAAAGGAAGGAGTCTCTACTTTCAGTAATAGGAGTAATAGGAGCTTATTTCTTAGTTAGACAGAACTTTGCTATGTACGAAAGTACTGAGGGAAGGAAGATCGGGAGAAAGAGGAGAAGGAGAGGGAGAGAAAGAGAGTGGAAGAGAGGAAGGACAGGAGCTGAAGCATTTAGTCCTCTGCATGTTAACTCGGCAGAAAGCCCCCAGGGGCCCCATGAGGACGATTAGCACCAGGAAAGCTCCCACCATGACCCTGATGATGATGGCCAAGTGAAGGGACCCTATGGAGGGCACACAGAGCCCTGGGGGGAATAAACAGTGAAAAATAAATGCAGCAAACACTAAGTCTGAGGTCCATTCATCACAAGAGACAGAATTGAGGCGAGGATAACATCTTATTCTTAATCCGCTTTGGGGGAATCCTACAGGAGAGTCACACTTATCATGAGATGGACCTAAAATATGAAAATAGGGCAGTGTCTGAATGAGAAATTGGCGTCTAACCTCACATAAATATTTCACAGGGCTCATAAATTCTAACAAAACAGCAATTTGGGGCAAATTGAATTACATTACCAAATGAAAGATGGGAGCGTCATTATGGAATTTTTACAGACTTAAATTGCTGACACTTCCCCAAGTAAAGGAGATTACCAGGGACTCATTGCTCTCATACTAGAAATATTTACGGCAGGGTGCTTAAGCACTCCAGGATGGGGGCACAAGAATCAAGTAAACCTTTTCTCTGTAGAAACACACTCACACACACCTTGTTCTTTGATGTATTTAAGCAATTTCCCTCTGGGATTAATAAAATTCTTTGAATCTTAAATCTTGATCTTGGGGTCAGAGTTGAAACTGTTCCAGGACAATTGTAAATGGTCTGGAAGTCAGTAAAGATGATGATTCTCATGGGCAGGGTGAACATGATGCCTTCCTCCACGTTCACCGTCTCCACCTCCCTAATGTCTCCCACTCCTGCACTGTCTCCTTCCAATTCTAGGCCTTGAAGAGAATGGGGCTTTTATACCACATTCATAAGTTAAATATTAACTATTTTATATTTTCTTTGCTCGTTTATTGATTTTATTTATTATTATTATTATTATTATTATTATTATTATTATTTATTTTGCAAAAATGCACATTTAAGGCACTTTCGGAAACTCGCAGTAGGTGTACATATTGCTTTATTACTGTATTATTAATAACAACTTGATTCTCACTTTAATTAAGTCATTAAATCGTTCATCAGAATTATGGGTTTCTTAAATTAATGAGATCAAACTGTAAGATTTAGATACAGTAAAGTCTCCAAATAATGTAATGATTATAAACATGTTATAAAGGTGCAGAGGAGCTTCACAAAAAATTACTGATGCACTAAACACTAAAGTGTGTGTAGTGTGTAGTTGAAGCATCTGAAGTTAGCATAAGTCCCATAAGAATGGAAAAGTAAGGAGATATTTTAACATCCTATCCCCAGATATCAAACCTGTACAAACCCCTGCAGCTAAATGCTAACACAGCTAGCCTAGGCACAGGGAGTTTGGAGTTCCTCAGTGCATTTCTCACACATTTCCTTTAAGCCCTGTTACTCTCTAATGTTAAAGTCATCCATGATTCAGAGTACTGCATGATGTTATCTAGCTTTATTTTTATCTGAAACATCTTATCTTCTTTTTCATGCAACCGATGGAAAGATTTAACAAAGAAGACGCTGTCAGTTACTCTCTCTCTCTCTCACTCTCTCATTCCATGGATTTTTCTTTTCCTCTCTGTATTTATATCCTTCCTTCCGAACTACAATGATTTGTCCTTTTCTTCCTCCCTCCCTTCCAGCAATCATGTTCCCTACCTTTCTTTCTTCCCAGCTGTAAAGTTTTGTTCTTCCTTTATTCCTTCCTTCCTTCCCTCCTAGTAAGCAAGTCATTCCCCTCCTTTCTTTCTTTTCTAAGTTCAAGTATTTTTTTTCTTTTCCTTTCTTACAATGTTTCAACATGTATTTTTCCTCCCTCCACACCTCCAGGAAATATACCTTTCGTCGCTAGTTCTTTTCTTTAAATATTTGGTTTTAATTTCCATCCCATTCTTCCTTGCTTCCACCCAAATAATTATCCATAATTTCATACTGCAACTATTTGTCTTTTCTTTTTGTCTGTCTCCCTTCCTTACCCTTTCTCTATAAATCCTATCAGAACACAGATGAGTTAAACCCACAGCCGTGTCTCTTTTAACCTCTCAGTTACTAATCACAGCATGAAGGAACAAAAGCTGCCGCTTTGTAGTAGTGTACTTAGTTTTAGAGACAGAGAGAGAGAGAGAGAGAGAGAGAGAGAGAGAGAGAGAGAGAGGGATGGAGAAGGTCTCTCACAATGTGGTCTGGAGGAGTGCTGCAGATGAAGCACTTGATCTGGCTTTTCTCCGGGTACAGAGCCTGCTGCATCTGGGTACTGGAGATAGTTTGACGGCTTGAAAGCATGACAATCAGTCAACACACAAACACACAAAACAGAAATGTGAAGCATTTATTCCTTCCATGAATAATGGGTTTGTCAGTTGTTTTCTCTGTAGTGTTTCTTTTGAAGTTAATACGACAAAAGCTGCGGCTCGTCTTGTTGCTGAGAAACTTGTTGAACAGTCAGGTTCATGTGAACTGACACTAGAGACTCCTTCACTAAAAACTAAACAGATGTCTATATATGGAAAATGTAACCACTTCAACGATTCAACTTTTTTTTAGATGTGTTCATGTGTATGGCAGACAGACTGTGAGTAAGCAGTTACCATAAAAACAGGCCTTAAAGGTCATAGGTTAAGGTTATCATTTCAAATCCCAGAGAGCTGATGTTGGGTCGTTAAAAAATCCCAAATGAATAAAAATGTAAATGTAGAACTTTGTTTGTGCCTAAGTCATTATGCAGTTCAGCAGAGATCAGCAGATTTCCCATTTTAATTGGATTAAAATCTCTCTCACACACACAAACACTTGTGCTCACATCAGTGAGCCCCCACAGAGGGAGCTCGATTCTCTTTCACTTCTTAAGGCTGCCGAACCGCAGGAAGGCATGAGATAGCGCCCCACTTCTTTCCACTTCTTTCCTGTTCAACTCGGCCTGGGGAGCCGAACAAAACCACATGCAGGGGATTGGCTCCGTAAATAATCGCTCTAATTAAATGCTTTATTTCATGGCCTCAGCCTGAGAGCTGCTCCTGAACATCACATAGAAAGAGCAAGAGAGAGATGGTGGGATGGAGGATGTGCAGATTTGTATCTTGTGAATAGCAAACAGGCAATGACGTCTCTCCCATACACGTAACTTGATGATCATCTCGTTAAGTCCTCGGTAGTTGATGCAAGGACGGAGGCCACCATCCTTTTTCTTCACAAAGAAGAAGCCAGCCAAGGCAGTAGAAGTGGACGGTCGAAGAAAGCCCTTTTTTAGTTCCTTCTCGATGTAGGCCTTCATAGAGGCGGATTCTTGGAAGGATGAAAGCCTGGCAGCTGGTCAATGGCACAGTCGGTGGAGCGATGAGGGGGCAGTTGTGATGCCTTGTTCTTGCTGAAGGTCTCGGCGAGGTCCCGATATTCACTGGATAATTTAGCAGAGTCGGGTGATGTGAGACTTGTCCCACCACCCTCTGTTTTGGGTGGAAGGTGATTGAGGCATCGCTCCTGGCAGGATTCTGACCATCGTAGGATCTGTTTCTCAGTCCAGGAGATTATCGGGTTATGTCTCTCCAGCCAAGGGAAACCCAAGATGATTCGGGGTTGAGAGGATGACAGGATGAACAAACGAATAGTCTCCGTGTGGAGTGCCCCGGGGCACAGAGTGAGATCATCGGTGGTGTGTTCGATCTGCCCGGAGCACAGAGAACGTCCATCTACTTCTGCCACTGCCAAGTGAGACACACACGGTACAAGAGGGATGGCGGAAAGTTATCGCATAGTCAGCCACAGAGTTCTTGCCCTGCCGCAGCTGAAGTAGTTCCTTCCCAACCTCCTTGCCGTCTGCTGGGTTTTGGAGTAAGCCAGCGAAAGAAGGAAAAATGAAGGAAGGATCGATCCTCGCTCCACACCGCCATGGCCCAGTCGGATGCTCTGTCAGACAATAACGAGCACACAAAAGCTATGCGGCTATTGTCAGTAGGGTACAGGGTAGGTTGTTGATTAACAAACATAGAACATTGTAATAAAAAGCCCTTACACTTAGCAGGTGTTCCACCAAACTTATCCGGGAACGCCAGCCGTGCACTTGTATTGGTAGAGGGGATTACTGTGGCGTGAGTTGGTGGGCTAGGATGAGAGCTGGGTGACTCAGTGGAGGGAGTACGGATCATTTGCAGCATTTTAACCAGTTCCTCGGTGAGCGTGGTGAGGCGGTTGAGCTGTTGTTGGTGGGTCACCCGCATGGACCCTTGGGCCGAGTTCCGTGGTGAGCTGATACATAGTTGCTGGATCGGTAGGAGCCGAAGTCTTCTGTAATGCGGGGTCAGCATGAATGGAATCCATATGCAACTTTATTGCAAACCAACTCGTACACAAACAGATCAGGGTGAAACCGGAGCAATAAGAACAGTGTAGGCAAACCAGAATCAGAATCAATGACCAGGCAAGGGCGTCATGGCAGGCGGCAGTCCAGTAGTGTAAATCCAGTAAATAAAGCGGGGGTCCAAAAGGCAGGCTGGCAGGTAGACAGAGGCAAGCGGGTTGGCAATGAGAGATGAAACAGGGATAAACGCTCAGAAATGTCAGCAGCAGCAAAACAAGTCTTCGAGATGTGGTGAGAGTGAACGTGCACTTTGAAGTCTGTGCGTAATTGCTGACACCTGTGCTGGTGATCAGCCCCAGGCTTGGGGTTGTGGGTAAAGGTGTTAGAATGAAACTAGTACTCCAGTGATGGCTCCCTCTGGTGGTGATCAGAGGGAGTCACAAAAGCCGAGTTTGTTAAAATTAACGATATGTAATATGTAACAATATATACAATATGCACATTTGTAACCATGCTGTTCATTGTTAAATTATCATAAACAAGTTTTGATGAATTAATAACAAAAATAAAAACATGAGACCAACCTCTCAGGGACACCTTTACACAATTACTTTCACACCACAGTAGTGTAAATGATTTTTTTTACTCATTGTTGAGAGGTGTGCAGGTTTTGGGCCTGACATGTCCTAACATTTGTGTATTTTTCTTACTTATGAACATATAAATGTAACCTTAGCGACACAGATGATCTTATATACATAAGGCACTTTTTTTTTTTTGGGGGGGGGGGATTTGTTCCCCGATTTTCTCCCTAATTTAGTCGTGTCCAATTCTTCCACTAGGGGGGTCCCACATTAAGGTCCCACATTAAGGCTACTACTACCACTCAGCCGGGAGGGCCGAAGACTATCATGTGTTTCCTTCGAACCACGTGATGCCAGCTGCCCGGATCTTTTCGAACTGCTCGCTCACGCACCATTGGGAGCATCATAACCCACTCGGAGTACAGCGCTATCCACTCCTTCTTTTGCGCAAGCTCACAGATGCCCCTGATTGGCTGTAGAGCCGTGATTAATGTGGGACCACTAAGTACCTCTCAACCCTCCCCACTGAGAGAACTCAGCCAATCAGCTCTCTCTAGACCTCCGGCTGCGAGAGGTTACAGCATCACCCGGGATTTGAACTGGCGATCTCCAGATGATAGAGCGAGCGCTTTTACCACTGCGCCATTTATGACCTTGCAAACAGACCTTCAGGGTAAAACAGTGCAAACAGGAACAGCGCACTATGAAGAAAGGGTGTTAGATTTGTAAAAGCCCATTTTTACACCCTATACACATTCATACATCTTTGTGCCTCTCTCAAAAAGCAGTTCTTGTTTAACTCAAGACACAAGTGAACATCACATACCTGGCATTTCCAGGGTGTTTTTTGTTGCTTACCATAAACTGATTTGCAATACACACAGACCCTGTGGCCAGCTGTGGCAACATTCCTGGCATCTGAGGTCAGTCCAAGTGCTGGTTGTGCGCAATCATAAGTGAAGCCTTATCGTGTGGTCAACCGCTCAAAAAAATACAAGAGATCCATCCCAAATCCAGACCCCATTCGTGGTCCAGGTTCCCATGCGGGCAGGAATCGCAGATTCTGTGTTTTCCATGACATACAGATGTGTGAAGGGGAGAATGTCTATTACCGTCGCACTCACAGCCACGCCAAAACGACAGCGGCCAAAATAAATCAGTTGCATTTCAAGGCAATTCGTGAAATGACCGCCAGGTGGAGCAAAGTGACATTTTCCATCAACTCGTTTTTTTTTTTTTAATAATTAAGTCATAAAAATGTCTAAACAATATGCTGTATCGAAGAAATACTACAGTAATGGTAATTTCCACATCTGTATATTTTATACAACAAGCATGAAAAATCTTAATCAGAGCTATTGATATTTGCTSTACAATAGTGTAATGATTAAAAAAAAACATTGAAGTTGAACATTAAAACAAGTACACTACACTGTAAACCCTAATGCTCAAAGTAATTAAACACAATGAGTACTGTTAACCTAAATAATTGAATGAATAAAAATTTTGAGTACATAAGTAACAATAACTTAAGTAAAACTTCCACCACCGGTTCGATTCCTGTGTTGGACAGTTAGCAATTTTTTTTTTATTTGTTCAACAAACTCAAAAATTTATAGTTCTGTTTACTTAAAATTGGAAACATCATTAATTTAAAAAAAAATGTAACTGATTACCTCAAATATTTGGTGTTCTGCCAACTTAATCGGGTTTACGGTGTAGGGTTTTGGGTTATCTTAAATGTTGTGTTCTTTAAATTTGTAGCAGATAATACGGAAATAAATTAAACTAAATGACAAAATTAAAACATTGTCAGGACGTGCTACTGTGTAAGCAGATGTCATTGTCATTCAGCCCTGCTTATGTTTTTGCGGTAGTATGGGAATGAAATGCAGTACGATGTTATGATCATCATAATATTCTTTAATAAATAATGACCCCCGTTGTGCTGTACCACCGCTGACAAAACCTTATAAAATATAATCACAGTACTAAAATTATAGTAATACATATAGCCGTTTCTTATTTGCATCAAATTTAAGCAAAGTAAATGTATACTTTTCACGGCGCGCGCCTGTGATGGGCGTGCGCCCAAATCAATATCGCTCCTCACTCATTCCGAAGCTCACTAGGTAGGTGGCCTAGGTGCACACTGCAGGTATGCACCTAACTAGGCACAACTGGTGAGCTATCGGCGCTAATGATCCCAAGCTTCTCTCCGCGCTATCAAACACAGCGGGGAGTGTTTCTCAGGGTATGTTGGGGGAAACTGGACTTTAAAAAGCATCTCGCTGTTTACTTACAATGTAACTGATTATCTCAACTATTTGGAGTTTTGCCAACTTAATCGGGTTTACAGTGTAGCAGTCAAAAAATACTCTAAAAATGATGTGTTGTTTTTGTAAACACATTGTTGGGTTGTTTACGCTGGGTCAAAATTCTGGGTTATTTCGGGTACTTTAAACACATTGTTGGGTTGCTCATGTTGGGTCAAATGAGATGTAGTGAGTCATTTACAAATTAACACCTGGTTGGGTTATTTTGACCCAACAATTGGTTTATTCTTTATTATCTGTTTCCTCCAAACGGCAGCCTGCAAAATGTTCGAAATATAATTGTTATTGTATTACAAGTTGTCACGGCGTGCGCCTGTGATGGGCTGCGCCCAAATCAATATCGCTACTCGCTTACTAGCTAGGCGGCCTTTAAGGCTAGTGCGCCCAAATCAATATCGCTCCTCGCTCACTAGCTAGGCGGCCTCTCCTTCTGCTGGTGCGTGAAGGAGCAGGGCCACGGAATTAGGCACGGCTGGTGAGCTATCGCAGCTAATGATCCCGGGCTTCTCCCACGCTATAAAATACAGCGGAGAGTGTAACTCGGGGTCTGTTGCACTGTAAACCCGATTAAGTTGGCAAAACTCAAAAATATTTGGGGTAATCTGTTACATCATAATTTTTAAGTTTGTTGAATTTGTTCAGCTAACTTGGAAAGTGTCAGTTCTACAATCTCATAAATGCCAAAACGTTCCGAATACTCAATTATTATTCATTCAATTATTTAGAAATAGACCATTTGTATTTTAATTTGTTGTGTATAGAGTGATTAAAAACAGTACAAGGCATGTTATGGTGAGGAAACTTTCCGTCTCTTCCACACTGACTGATGTGCCTAACTTTTTGTCAGCAGAGCCTCTAATCCATGACTTTTCATGAATATGTGAGACCTATTGACACCTCTCAGTTGACCCCCCATCCCCCCCCCCCCCCCGACACCAAAACACACAGAAAGCAGACCACTACATACATAAAATTTACAAATTTATAATTTACATAAAAGCAGACATTTTGCTTTTTATAAGTATATATTTTTCACGTCTGTGAGGCAAGTATACATGGAGTTTTGGTTCATTTTCTGACGCGCTCAAGTTAGTGCACCCTGTTTACTTTCATCATTTAAAAATCATAAGGGTTTCAACGAAAAAGAACGAAAATGTCATTGTGAGTGCACTTAAATAAAAGTGGAGTCTTATAAGGCTTGTTCACACGCTGTCCTCTCGCGGAGATCAAAGGCGACATTCCTCTTTTTAAAGTCTCTGAGGCGTGTCACATCACCCCGCTCGCGTGCCACTCTCCTTAGTAAACTCCACAGCGAGATGCTTTTTAAAGTCCAGTTTCCCCCCAACAGACCCCGAGAAACACTCCCCGCTGTGTTTGATAGCGCGGAGAGAAGCTCGGGATCATTAGCGCCGATAGCTCACCAGTTGTGCCTAGTTAGGCGGCCCTGCTTCTTGGCATACCTGCAGTGTGCGCCTAGGCTGCCCACCTAGTGAGCTTCGGAATGAGTGAGGAGCGATATTGATTTGGGCGCACGCCCATCACAAGCGCGCGCCGTGAAAAGTATACATTTACTTTGCTTAAATTTGATTTTAGTACTGTGATTGTATTTTCTAAGGTTTTGCCAGCGGTGGTAAAACTGATTTTATCCGCTACTACATGCAGCTCTAAAGGGACTGCGGCTCATTAATCCTTGAGAGAATGAAATAAGGTCTGACGCGTCGGTCTATAGTTATATAGCGCCACTCAGTGGTCAAAGCAAGCAACTGCATACCGTCTCTATAAAACAGCTGATAATTTTCATGGTCACAACTGTTAATAAAAAAGGAAAACAAAACATAAGCTTGATAACAATAAAATGACGGTATATTAGCATCAATAACTATTGACCATGCATAAAAACAACACAAACTTTTGCAATGTTATACAACGATTTAAACTTTTTGCATTACGATTTACATCTTAATATCACAAACATCTGTAAGCTAAATAAGGCAGTATTTTAGGCACTGGGAGCTGAAGTGTTTGTGCTAAATAATATTATAGATAGCAGTGTCATAAGCTAACCAAAAACTGAACCAAATAGATACCATAACATAAAGCTATCCAAAACGGGGTAAATATACTATACACATTTACACCACAGCTGATACTGACAATAGGGCTGGGCGATTTTTTCGATTAGTTCGAGTTTACATTTTAAGACGATTTAATTTTTTCTTAAATCGAGGTATCATGATTTTTTTTATTAAAATATTAGATAAATTGTAATTGCACCAATGGCAGAATAATTAAGAGGCATGATTGTCCGACCACATGATGTCGCGCCTAATTAACCGCTCACTTGTGAGAGTTTTAAATCGATTTTACAGTTTCACTTTGGTGCGGCACCGCGAGCTTCTGTAGTTCTGCGACGCCCCTCTGTGACTCACACATTGGAAATACGAGATACAACATGGCAGCGCGCGCTTATGAAACCAAAGAGTTTGTGTCCAACAGAGGCGCGGTTTCTTCAGTTGTATGGAAATTGTTCGGGTTCGCAACTTTACACATTGAACAAGCCAAAGCCCGGTGTAAAATCTGTCTGAAGTTTGTGGCAACTAAAAGAAGCTAATTTACTCGCTCACCTCAAACACTGCTGAATCGGCGTCGTTTTTGGCGCTGCAAGATAAACAAGACAAGCAGCAACGCGAAAACACCGGCTAAAAGCCAGGTGAAACCAGTGAGCACATTTCCCCACTGTATCCCATATGATAAGAGGGGCCTCAATGGAAAGATATCACTGATGTTGTGTCATGTTATATCGCTAAAGACATTATGCCCATATACACAGTTAAAAAAATGCTGCCAGGCTCCTGTTTGATTTTATTCAGCATGTAAGTTGCATGTGGTTTGCAAAATTTAATATATATACTTTTAATCCAAATAAGCAGGTAATGTTTGGTTATATCGTTTTGCTTAAGTAAATAATAATAAAAAAATAAAAAAAAAACTATACTGTCTGCTTTTTTATTATATTTTTATTTATTTTAAGCCAAAAAAAACAAAAACATTTTAAATTCAAAAATCGAATTTGGTCTAAAAAAAAATTGAGATTCAATTTATAGGGCATATTGCCCAGCTCTAACTGACAACCATCTGTAATCTACATACTGTAAGGCATTAGCTTAGCCAGCGTGAGCTAACCTGTTTGTGCTAAGCTACATAAGGCAGTAGGTTAGCATGATTCAGCAGTGTTATCTACATGCTAACCAAACCATGTAAGTGACATTTAATGACAATGTTTCACATAAACTGACAAAAGCTTGTGAGAAAATGAGGAAAAATAAAWTAATATTAGTTTTATATTATCAGAATAAGGATTATATAATTAATATCTTACCCATAGTAACAGCTTGCTGGATTTTCCTCCTTTATTCTCTGTTTAAGTCTCAGTGTTCTTCTGAGGTAAATCTAAACTCCTCCCACTTCCAGAACATTCTGTGGAGCTTCAGAAACCTATACAGCGTATAACATCTTCCACACGTACAGGAAAATTATCGAATCTACGGTGTGCGCGTGTGTGTATTTGTTTCGGGCCATGCCCTTGTATGTAGATTACTGTTTCCTTGTGAATAGCATGTGGGTGTGTCCTGTCTCAGGTCATTATCAGATAATGAAGTGTGGTAGAAAGACTGTATCTCTCCTTAGATTCATATGGATTACATAAACTGAGAATATTTATTTTTGATTAAGCTTGCTACATTTAAAAGTAGACACTTTGAACTTTCTATAGACATAGATATATATGTAAAGATATATACTGTAGATATATGGATATGTGTTTGTGCAGTATTCACTGAGTTTCACTTCATTTTACTGATGCGTTTCAAAACGATTTTCGGGGAGACTGAGATGGCAGAAAGCGCATCTTGTTTATTAGGGCCCAAGCACTATAAGGTGCGCAGGATCCTCTTGTTTTCCTAAGGATTTTTTTTTCCAACCTTTTGGACATTTCGGGGGTCTTAACATGCTCAAAAACTCATGAAACATGGCAGACAGGTTGGAATCTGCTGCCATCAGGATGCCTGAGAGTCTCGTGGCCCGGGGCCCCCAGGGGCCCCCACACGAGATTTTGCTGTATAGCTCATACACACTTTAACGTAGGCTCACGAAATTCGGTACACATTTAGAGCTCATCGAGCCGAAAAACTTTTGCACTGCATGTCCTGGGCTCAACTTAACAGGAGGCTGGTTATTTTGGGTTGTTTGCAAAAATGCACCCGATGGATTTTGATATACTCCTCCTAGGGAATTTATACGATCGCCACCAAACCAGCCCGATGTGATCTAAAGACATTGAGGATGCAAAATTGCAGAGGGATTTTCGATATCTCAAACAGGCCAGCTATGATAATGTCTTAATCTTACACCAAAAAATTATTAATAACTTTCTGTGTCGCATTATATTGATTGACATTATATTCAAAGATATAAGACATCAAAAGATATAGACATCAAATTCAGGAACATCATAGTGTGAGGCTTATTTTCCAGAATCTCAACACACTCAAATAACAGTTTGTGCAGTGCGCCTGGGGTGGCAATGGCACAGGGTGCTTGGGCCCGTCATTGTTGCTTGCAAGTATATTTTTCTTTATTTTACAACAGCACAATGTTTTATTGATATGTGAGTGTACATTAACAAATAAAGACATCAAATTATGTAATACACTTATGTGTATGATTAAAAATGATGGCGCATTTTAAGTTATTTTCATGGTTACCATAAAAAATGCAAGTGGTCCCACTGCCAAAACAGCTGACCCCATGATACTAATGCTGGTATGCCGGTAACCCTCCTGATGCAGGTGCTGGTGACCAGCATTATAACGATCATGATGCTGGTGTTTGTATGCTGGTCACCTTACTGATGCTGGTGCCCAGAATACAAGCACCAAAACAACATATGCTGGTATAATTGCTAGTCAAGCTGGTGACCAGCTATGTTGGTCTATGCTGTTTTTTATTTATTTATTTATTTTAAGTGGTTTTCTATTGATTATTTTTTTTTAAATATGCATTTATTGCCAGTGCATTTATATAAAAAGTTTGTGTTGTGTTTTTAGACAACCCAGCAGATATTTAATAAATGTAAAATTATGTATTTACATGTTTTTGGTAAATTTATTATTTTTGTCTCTTGTACGTAAATGCATTTGAAGATAACACTACACGGTCCATGTATGTACATCACACACTATTTTCAGTACTACCTATTAAAATACAAGATAAGACGCAGGACAATTAAACAAATCTACATACAGTGGGGAAAATAAGTATTTGACACACAAGCATTTTTATCAGTAAGGGGATTTCTAAGTGGGCTATTGACACAAAATTTCAACCAAATGTAGCCATCAAGCCAAATATTGAATTCATAAAAAGAAATCAGAATACTTATGTATACAAGTTGAGTCATAATAAATAAAGTGAAATGACACAGGTAATAAGTATTTAACACATGCAGATAACAAGGTGCAAAATGGCATAGAAAGTCAGGAGATGAAATCTGAAATCTGTTGGTATTCAGAGAGAAACCCTGCCCCCCTATCAGTACTAATTGATATCAGCTGCTTTAGTCCTAATTGATAGCCTATAAAGGCTTCTCATTACCCAGGAGGCACACAGGAAAGACTTCATGATGGGTAAAAACAAAGAACTCTCCCAAGACCTTTGTAATCTTATCGTTGAAAAGCATTCTGATGGTAATGGTTATAGGGGCATTTCCAAAATGCTGAAATGTTCCTGTGAGCCCTGTGGGGCTATTTTCCATCTGCAAATGGAAATAGCATCAGTTCACCATAAACCAGCCACGATCAGGTGCTCCATGTAAGATCCCTGTCCAAAGAAAACCATAAGCAATGCACTGAACCGCCATGGCATCCATGCACGCTCACCATCAAGACTCCATTGCAGAACAAAAAGCATGTTGAGGCTCGGTTAAAGTTTGCAAAACAGCATTTGGAGAAACCTGTGGGTTATTGGGAGACTATTGTATGGTCAGATGAAAGCAAAATTGAACTTTTTGGCAAGAACACCATACCAAAAGTTAAGTTTGGGGGTGGAAGCATTTCAGCAAGGGGTACTAGCAGACTTCATATTATTGAAGGCAGGATGAATGGAGAAATGTACCGGGACATTCTGGATAAAATTCTGCTGCCATCTACCAGAGAAAAGAGGGTTCACATTTCAGCAAGACAATGATCCCAAACACAAGGCCAAGGAAACAATTAAGTGGTTTCAAAGAAAGAAAATCAAGTTGCTTGAATGGCCCAGTCAATCACCTGACCTAAACCCCATAGAAAATCAATGGCGAGAACTGAAGATCAAAGTTCATAAAAGAGGCCCAAGGAACCTTCAAGATGGAAGATGTATGGAAGAATGGGCTAGAATCACTCCTGAGCAATGCAGACGACTGGTCGCTCCATACAAGAGGCGTCTAGAAGCTGTAATCACCAACAATGTCTTTTCTACAAAGTATTAAATAAAGTGTGTTCAATACTTATTTCCTGTGTCATTTCACTTTATTTATTATGACTCAACTTTTATACTTAAACGTTCTGATTTCTTTGTATGAATTCAATATTTGGCTTGATTGCTACATTTGCTGGAATTTTTGTGTCAATAGCCCACTTAGAAATCCCCTTACTGATAAAAATGCTGATGTCAAATACGTATTTTCCCCACTGTACATGCATGAGTTGAAAAAGGAAGAAGACTAAATAACACACCAGTAACACAAACATACATGTCAGTGTACTGTCCATTATGTAGAAAACAAAGGAAACACAACAAAAAAATACAGAGATACAGGGAAATGTAAACTTTACGATTGGGTGCCCAAAATTCATCATATTTAAGCAACAACCTTGTATCAAGAACAGATTTATGTAAAACTAACATTCCAGAGTAACCATGAATCATCGGTTAACATGTCTAATGCACATCAAAACTTTGTGTATGGTAAGGGTTTGTCAACCTATGACTTGGCCAAACAGACGTTATTTTAGGAACCTGTCTTGGTCTAGGCACATAACGCCCAGAACCCCGTTCTGAAGCAGCGGGCATGGCGTTAGCATTATTCATGTCATGTTTATTAGATACATCAGCCACATCAACATTATTTGAAATGTTGTCAAGTGACAGACCAATAGAATGTTTTTTTTAAATACCCTCAACTGACTGATCAACTAATTTCATGCTCAAGGAACATCAGTGTCAGATCGACTATCCGTCGTTGTTTGAGCCAAAGTGGACTACATGGGAGACGACCAAGGAGGACACCATTGTTGATAACAAATCATAAAAAAGCCAGACTGGAATATGCCAAACTACATGTTGACAAGCTACAAAGCTTCTGGGAGAATGTAATATGGACAGATGAGACAAAAGCTCTATGTTCACAGACGGAAAAATGAAGCATATGAAGAAAAGAACACTGTCCCTACTGTGAGACATGGAGGAGGCTCTGTTATGTTCTGGGGCTGCTTTGCTGCATCTGGCACAGGGTGTCTTGAATCTGTGCAGGGTACAATGAAATTTCAAGACTATCAAGGGATTCTAGAGAGAAATGTGCTGGCCAGTGTCAGAAAGCTGGGTCTCAGTCGCAGGTCATGGGTCTTGCAACAGGACAATGACCCAAAACACACAGCTAAAAACACCCAAGAATGGCTAAGAGGAAAACATTGGACTATTCTAAAGTGGCCTTCTATGAGCCCTGACCTCAACAAACTATTAAGTTAGGGGTGCCATCATTTTTGTCCAGGCCTGTTCCATGAGTTCATTTTTTAAAAAATAATTCTGTTGAAGCATGGTTGAAAAGCAATTTCTGACTTTCATTGGTTAACATTTATAGAATTCTTATTTATTATTACTTTTGTCAGATTAAAAGTTATTTTTGTCACCATTGTGAGTTTTTCTGTCATTGACCGAAGGGTACCAACAATTTTGTCCACGTGTGTAAAGCCTGGTGCAGAGCATTTGTAACAGTAAGTTTCACGCACCTGTTTGCTTTTCTGCGCTTGCGGTTCATCTCGACTGTCAGGGCCAAGAGCAGAGTGTAAGTCATGGGCACACATGAGAACATCTATTACCGAGGCAATTTGTTGGCCATATAGTGCGACTCTGTAGCGCTCTAGTGCATGTTTGCAAATAAGAAGATAAATTTGTTCCTGCTCTGGCGGTGGAGACTTAAGTTTGTTAAATTCAGACAGCAAATGTGCCACAAATGTTGGAAACGGTTCTCCTGGGGCCTGTACACATAAAGGATACCTCTCCAGACATGCTCTTGGTTGTCTGCTGGAAGAAACACAGTCTTGAACAGTGCACATAACTGTGTCCAAGATGCGACATGTGAACCTAGTACAGTAAAAACAGTTCTTGGGCTCTTTAGTGAAGAAACGTGGCAGTTCAAATAAGATCTGACCACCGCTAAGCCCAAAAGAACTTGGGTATCAAGTAACTATAGGTATCAACCAGCAGAAGCCAGTCATCAGGCTGAATTTTCCCAGCATTCATAAATACTGGAGGCTCCAGTCTAGATTGTTGGTTGTGTTGCTCCAATCAAGAGAGCTTTGGGTCCTGCCTGCCACATTCCCTGTGCAATAGAGGATGTGTGAGTGAATTAATGTTCTAACGTCTCTGATCAAACTTGTATGCCAATTTCCAAAAGCTTTGTCGGCTCATTTCCAGCACCGAAGCCAACTCAGAAGTGTACAAAGAGATGTGTCTGTAAAACTAAGCTGGGGTTGTGCATGTCAGTGTCACAGCAGATGCTCTAAACGGTTCTATTGCAGCAAAATTTCAGTTTTGCAAGGCGAGTTTCTATGCCAAGCTAACACTGTATTGTTAATAATAATAATAATAATAATAACAAATTAAGAAAAAAAACATTGATTTAAGGAAACATATTTTTTTCTGTTTTAAAATTAATACATAAAAAAAGAATATGCAAATAAAAGTGCTTTTCCTTTCTTTTATTTCTTCTTAATAATCTAAATTTTTATTTGAATATAAAGCCACTTTAAACTGCTACATGTATTTCAATGATCTATAAATATGATTTCTTCTCCTTAACCTCCCTAGGCTACTGATTTGTTACACAGCTGAACATATACAAGCTATTTCTGTTGACTTTTCATATTTCTGCACTTTTCCTGTGTTATTCCTGGCCCTGAGCTCCTGAACCCCAGGGTTTGATCTGTGGCTATAATTTATCTGTCAACAGAATTACAGAGTGATCCATTGTATTCTGTAAAGTCTGACTAAAACCTGACACTGGTACTCGAACCGTTAAGGGTCTTTGACCATAATGTTGTGAATATAAATCCTAGTGCACCGCTTTTAAACCACGACTGCTTAATCTTGACATTTCAGTTTTTATTTTTCTCACCAGCACCTGCTTCAGTAGATCTGCTGACATTTGCAGACAAATCTTCACGGATCCTGGGTAGCTCTGGTCAACTAAAGCATGCAGTCATCATGCCAGTGGAGATTTATAAGTTTAATGTATATAAATAAACACTTAAAGCACTACAAAAACCATCATACACAATTAAGGCTGCAAACTCATTAAAAAGTAAAAACAAGCCACTGTTTTAGAAACACACAGTGATGTGTTTCTGTTTAATTATTTCAGCTTCAGATTTCAGAATATAACTGTATAAATCTGCTTAAAATGTTTCTAAAAATCTTTCATGAACAAATACATTTTTACAGAATAAAATTAAATATAAATGACGAGACTGGTTTCCAAAAGTAAGTCAGATTGTGCTTAAACCTAAAACACCAGTTTTTAAAAGCATAATTGAAATACTCTTAATTATGCAGGGTGGCAATACTTTTAGAGCTGATGAGCTGACCATGCTTGATACTACAAAACCCTTTTTTTTTTCAGTTTTATATATTATTTAAATAAAGCACATCATCAACTTTTATGACATACTGTGAGCATGTCAAAGGCGATCCTCCAGCCATGACAGTAAGCATCTTCTTACTGTTCTGCAGCAGCTTCTGAATCAATAGAGAAGTGCGGAGCTGCAGTGAGTTGACCACATACGCCATTCGCAAGTAATGGTATAATACAAAGGCAACAGGATCTGAACATGGCAGAAGCCACGAGTAAACCTCCAGTTAAATACAAATCTATAATAAGGTTATATAATAAATATACCCATGTTTACAGTCATTTAATTTAAAGTGTTTTCTATTATTAAAGCATGAATATTTGTATTGTGTGTTCCTTTACATCATAAATACAGCAGCATTCAAAACACAGCTAAAGGCCAAGGCGATGTTTTGTAAGTCTTGGCTTTTTTCAACGTTCTTGAATCACACTACTGTGGAACCTCGGATTGCGAGTAACGTGGTTTACGAGTGTTCCACAAACCGAGCAAAGATTTTTAATAAATTTTTAATCGGAAACCGAGCAAGTATTAGTTTACGAGCGCCGAGTATCATGTATCACGCATGCAACTCTTATTTTGACACCGAGCGACACTTTCTCACCTTTTCACCCCACCCCCCACCCCCGGCTTCACAAACACACAGAAACTCTGCTCATCACTTACTTGTATAATCAACATCTCCCTCTTTCTTTTCTTTTTGCGTGCGTAATTTGACACCGACACACACACACACACACACACACACACACACCCTGACAGACGCACAGACGCTCTCTCACCTTTTCACCCCTACCCCGGGTTCACAAACACATAGAAACTCTGCTCTGTCATATTCTTTTCAAATGTGAGGTGCTGGCTCCTTAGTTTTTTTTTTTTACTTTACAGCAGTGATTCCCTTAGTATGTGCTCATGCCAGGTCATGCTCATTTCCCCTGTTAAAACAGTGTTTCCGTTGTGTTTGTGTGTGTGTCCGTTTGTTGTGAAACGGAAAGTGATTCCGTTAGTATGCGCTCATGCCAGTCTCAGAGATTTCTTTTTATCCTGTTAAAACGGTGTTTCCGCTGTGTTTATGCATTTGTTGTGAAACTTAAAAAGTGAGGTGGTGAGAGGGAGGAGGAGTGTTACTGTGTAAAACGAGGTGAGGGAAGGGGCTAATTCCACACACACACACACACACACACACACACACACACGGCGCCTGCGCGCACCAACAGAAACACTTATCTGTTGGGATTTATTTTTACTTTTTTTAAAGGTAAAGTGCAGATTAATTTGTTTTATTTTCATTTTATAGACTGTATTAATTATTTTTTATGTATTCTTTTGGGGGGGGTGGCTGTGGAACGAATAATTTAAGTTTTCATTATTTCTTATGGGAAATTTGGTTTACGAGTGTTTTCCACTTCCGGAATGAATTATGCTTGTAATCCAAGGTTCCACTGTATTAGTAATTAAAACAAACTGAAACCTATTGTCATGCTTTGTTGTAATTAAATAGTATAAGTATATTATAAGTACTCTGGATTTACAATGCATTCTGGGAAATAATATTGTACATTATTATTGTAACAAAGTTTTCCTAATGAGGAAATTACATGTTTGGGCTTTTTTATTTCTTTTTAAATGTCTGTAGAACTCATCAAATCCCTAGAGAGCTGAAAATTAATCCTATTGATCTACATCATTTGGATCCAATAATACTGTCTGGAAAAATAATCAATAGGGATAAAATATGGATAAAATACTCCAGCACATGCTATTACAGAAAAAAATAATAATTTAACTGGAATTTAAACAGTAACCACCTTCAAGTTCATAACTTTGTGATTTGTAGCTGTACTATATCTTCTGACCAAATAGAATTGAGCACTGGGGTAAATATAATATAACCAACATGAGGTCACTGGTACACTGGTATATTATTTGCTGAAATATTCACCTAGAAAGAACAAGTAACATACAATGCAGCGACGTGATTTAATTAAACAAAGCAGCTCTAAATGACAGATTTGCTCCCAAACCATGGAAGTCTGATTATTGTCCTCCCACATGCTCTTGCTTGAAATAATTCCCAATTTCTGATGACTTTTTGTTTTTGTGCCTCTTACAGTCTCTGCTCCATCCTAAAGTGTGCTCCTATTCTTTGGACTTTTCTGCCTCTCACAGGACATGCCTCTTTTATAAGTGACAGCTTGATTCTGCCTGAATGCAGCTCACCACACCTCTCATGCCCCGAAATCAAGAAGAAGAAGAGAAGGTACAGCAAAGTTTATTCGTGGCTCAGAACAGAGTTTCCCGATAGACAAACTGTCTTTCATAATTCACAAACTGGATTGTGTAAACAGTAATTATATAGAGGAAATGTATTATCCAGGCCCAGTATGTGGTAGCATATACGATGCTGCATGCTCATCAAAAGTGTGATGGTCCTTCAGGGGATGCTTCAGAAGATGCACTTTTAGAGAAGTGTTAGATTAGATAAAAGCTATTTATACCTCAGTTCTGATTGTTCCATACATAAGTGCATCTATTTTTATTGGCTTAAGGTCAAGCTGAGAAATAGTTAATAAGAACAAGAATTTTTGTTGTTTTGTGAATGTACATGGAACTTTTAAATTGATAAAGTGTTTGATAAATTAAGTTAATAAATTAAGCATTGTTGGCAAACTGCTGTGGTATAAAATGAACTATTAACAGTTAAAAAATCTACTTCTTGTAATACAGTATATATTCTTATATTCTGTCCTTAATTTACAAGACCAATGTGTATGTATTATACAGTACTGCAATATTCTACTCTTCTTACCCAGAAACATTCACATTCAAGTGCACTTAAAACATAATTACACACAATTTAATTAAAGGAAGCAGTTCAAAATACCACCATTCTCTCTGAACCACAGAGGCCACTCATTATCATTGCAGTCCTAAAGGGCTTCTTCTATGTATTTCAGCTGTTCGCTTTCAGGCATCGTCATGGCGAATTATCTGCCCCCATCTAACCCCATTCTCTGCATCCTCTTCTCTCACACCAACTAACTCCCTCATTGCATCCATAAATCTCCTCTTTGGTCATCCTCTAGACCTCATGCCTGGCAGTTCCAACCTCAGCATCCTTCTACCAATATATTCACAATCTCTCCTCTGAACATGTCCAAAACACCTCAATCTGGCCTCTCTGACTTTATCTCCAACCATCAGAGGTCGTCCCTCTGATGGACTCATGCAGTAAAAAAAGGGCCATGTCCATAATTGAACTGAACTAAAGTTAACTTTTTTTTTTACTGTTTTTACATTTTCTTGGATTTATTTCTGCATTCGTTATTTTATAGACCTCCTAAAAATGAAATGGTGTGCATCTCCTGTCTTAGGCTCAACTATTACACTGCAGGAATTTAGGCATTTTTAAACAGTTTGGAATTAATGGCAACCCTGAAACACCTTTTCACTTTGGAGCTAAAAGAATTGTGTACCATCACCGTCTAAATTTATTTTCATGTACTGAACCTTATGCAGGGTCTGGGGCAGGTCAAACACTTTTTCATTGTGTTACAGCTCTGAATGGTAAGCAAGGATGCTTGGCTAAGAATGAATCTCCTCAGCCTTCACAGATTCATTTGGACTCATTAGTGGATGATGCGCAAAATTATTATTATTTTTTTTACAAAATTATTGTGAAATATGCCATTTTTTTCAGTCTTTTTAAAGAACCGTTTTATTAACAAAATATAAGCTTAATTAAATCAACTTGAAGCCATCAAAACAAAACACACATGCACTTAAACATGCAATTGTCAAAACTATCATTTGATCCTTTCCATGGCTTTTATAGCATCTGGGGAGGATTATTAGAGTAGAATAAAAATCTGTATAAACATTAGTAATGAAATAATTTAATTTAATAGTACTGTAGTTTTGTATGACTATGCACCAGTCAGTCACACACACACACACACACACACACACAAACCATCAAATTACTATGATGGAATTTAAAAATCTATTTTGGCCCTTTTGCACCCAAGGTGTAGGTGCAGGCACAAAACAAAGCCTCTTCTTTAAATTGAGAATGAAATTACACAAATTGGATAAAGAACTCGTCTTTTATTATCGTTAAAGCTGTCACACATTCAAAAAACTCCCATATTAAATGGAATCCTTAGTTTTTATCACGTCTCCGCTGAGAGGATTCGTGCATATGTATCATACTTTCAGTTCTCTCCTTTTTAAAATATGTCAAAAGCTGTGCTTGAACAGTTACCTTGGCCATTGTGAAAAATGCCTCAAACTTGTGTGAGCTTGTGAGCAGCATGTTACAATATTGAATTCTGATTGGCTAGTCGTCGTTATTAGTTCATAAACAAAGAGTATTAATTAAAGTTTTTATGACAAATATTACATAATACACAGTATTATTAATCTGCAGGGGATGGTAAGGTGGTTTTACTGAGGGGTTTTTGTAATTTTTTTCAAAAGTGGGGTGCCATCACTACTGAACAGCTTGATCTCCTTTTGACTTGTGGAAAGGGCTATACTAGGTTGATGTGCTGTACTGGGTTGTTGTTTCTGCATCTCAGTTTAGCCTTCGGGAGAAACATGGAGAGGTGCCGTGGTGATCACTGCCACCGACTCGCTTCTTCCTGTGGCAGAATGGATGTTGCGTAGGAGGAACAAGCTCAGCTTTGTTTATCTCAGGGCAGAATGTACAGTATGTCACAAAAGTGAGTACACCCCTCCAATCTATGCAAATATTTAGTTATATCTTTTCATAGGACACCACTGCACAAATGACACAATGAAAAGTAGTCAGTGTAAAGTTTGTATAGCAGTGTAAATTTACTGTCCTCTCAAAATAACTAAAAATACAGTGAATAATAGCTGAACCCCTGGCAACACGCCTAAGTGAAAATGTGAAATGTCAATATTTTGTGTGGCCACCATCATTTTCCAGCACGGCTTGAATTCTCTTGGCCATTGAGTTCACCAGAGCTTCACAGGTTGCCACTGGAATCCTCTTCCACTCACAACATCACGGAGGTGGTGGACATTTGACACCTTGTGCTCCTCCACCTTCCTTTTCAGGGTGCCCCAGAGGTGTTCTATGTGGTTTAGGTCTGGAGACATGCTTGTCCAGTCCATCACCTTTACGCTCAGCCTCTTTAGCGAGCCAGTGGTCATCTTGGAGGTGTGTTTGGGGTCATTATCATGCTGGAACGCTGCTCTGCGGCCCAGTTTCTGGAGCGAGGGGATCATGCTCTGCTTCAGTATGTCACAGTACATGTTAGAATTCATGTTTCCGACACTCTCACCACCATGTTTGACGGTAGGCAAGACACACTTGTCTTTATACTCCTCAACCGGTTGCCGCCACACATGCTTGACACCATCTGAACCAAATAGGTTTATCTTGGTTTCATCAGACCACAGGACATTGTTCCAGTAATCCTGGTCCTTAGTTTGCATGTCTGCAGCAAATTGCTTGCGAGCTTTCTTTCATCATTTTTAGAAGTGGCTTCCTTCTAGGATGACAACCATGCAGATCAATTTGATGCAGTGTGTGGGGTACAGTCTGAGCACTGACAGTCTGACCTCCCATCCCTTCAATCTCTGCAGCAATGCTGGACGCACTCAGCGTCAGATCCAAAGATTGGCTTTGAAAAACAGACGGATGAGACCGTACACTCAGCTTCTTTGGCTTCTTTTTCTCTTAAAGTGCTGGATGGTCTTGGCCATTCATTTTTTTCAGGTCTTCTGAGAGTTGTTTGCCATGAGGTGCCATGTTGAACTTTTAGTGGCCAGGTTGAGAGAATGGAAGAGCTTTTATACTAAATTTAACTCACCTGCTATCTGTTGACACCTGTGACAGTGGAAAACTAATGAGTCACATGACAAAGGGTAAGGAAAATGACTAATTGTGCTCAATTTGTACATTTTCACTTAGGGGTGTACTCAATTTTGTTGCCAGGGGTTCAGCTATTATTGGCTGTATTTTTAGTAATGTTGAGGGGACAATACATTTACACTACTATGCAAACTTTACACTGACTACTTTTCATTGTGTCAAAGAGTCATTTATGCAGTGTTGTCCTATGAAAAGATATAACTAAATATTTGCAGAGATGTGAGGGGAGTACTCAATTTTGTGACATACTGTATGTAAAAAAAAAATCAATGTATTGTTTTTATTTTTTATTTTTTTAGAAATGTCACTTTTACAGGACTAAATCATTCACTATTTTCTACAATTTATATTTATTGTTTTAGCGTTCTCTTTCTATGAATCAATCTAGTTGAGAGGAAACCCAGGGGCGGGCAGGAATTTCGGTAGCAATGTCCTCATGATGTGTGATGTTGTCTTGTAAGTTAAATGATTGTGTAAATGATATGGAATTGTGACTTGTTAATAAAGTACGTTTTAGCATTGTCCTGGTGGCACACCAATCTTTGTTCAGATGTGTTGTTCAGATGTGTCTTGCCATCACTTTGGCCTTATGTGCAGCCTTGAGATATGGAATAGGTACAGTATTGCAATACTGATAATAGTATCAGGAATGCTCTCTGGACATGACAAAATTAGGGGAAACAGCTTGGGTTACTTTGCTGTAACCCTGTTCACTGAAAAAGCGGGGTTGAGATGCTGCGTGAAAATGCTATGGGAAAACGGTCTCCATTGACCGGTTGTTGAAGCATGTGTGTCAAACACGCCAAAAACTTGGCTCGTATAATCTCGGTCAGGTGACGTCATCTGATCAGGTACACTTGGAGGTTATAAATAGGTCAGAACCAGAAACATCCTCAGGTCAACTTTGTCTGAAAGAACGTCTAGTCATGCCTACAGTGCGGCATCTCGTTCCCGCTTTTTCAGGGAACAGGGTTACAGCAAAGTAACCGGAGACGTTCCATTTCAAAAGCTACTAGACCTCATTGTGGGATGCTGACTCTAGGACCGCGAGCCTAGAGTAGCATGAACATCCAAACTAAAAAATCTGAGAAAAGTGTGCAGAGAGGACCAACCTACCACATCACACACTTGCTGCAAAGGGACACCTTGCAAACCCTTTAGTTGAATGGGCCTTAACTCCTAGACGTGAAGCACGACACGCACCTCATAGGCTAGGGCAATAGCATCCTTCATCCCTCTTAATGTGACATAGTTTGTCTAGTGGCAGCCGCCTCATTCAGGGCATAACCTACAAGAGCTGCTCCAATTTACGCCACTGACTAGTGCAGTAGACGTAAATCTGTAGAGCAGATAAAACTGTAGAGCACACAGTAAGTGAAGTCTTTCCTGCTCCGGAGCATTAAATGGCAGAGAACAGAAGGCTTCAAGAACAACTGGTTGCAACATCAATAATGGAACCCCCGGAGGATCATTTGGGTGAGGATGTAGGTTTTTGAGGGGCTCGGCCCAGGGGCAGAGTCTAGGCAGAATGACGAGATTGATAGAGCCTACAAATCCCCAATTCTCTACAGAGAAATAATGGTTATTAGAAGACCCATCTTAAGGGTTAAAAACCCTACCAGGCACAGGTTCTAGAGGTTCAAAAGAGGTCTCAGCCAAAACCTTTGAACACCATAGCTAGGTCCCATGAAGGGACTATTGTTCTAGTGGGTGGCCTAAAGACTGGTCAGGTGGTGGCTCTGGGGCTTGAGGCTCCAAGTCGTTGATTGGAGGTTTGAACCACTGTGTTACCAGTGTTGTGCCCTTAGACAAGGTGGTGCCCATACACCATTTCCATTGCCAGTCCCAAAGCCCAAAGGAGGGGTGGGCTCTTAACCGTTCAGCTCCACAAATAAAGTGACAACTAACGGGTGATTTTCCCACAGAAACCCCCTCGATCAGAACATGATAAGCCGAAATGTTGGCCCTATACTTTCTGTGAGTGCTAGGCATATGCCTGAGGACAGTTTCTGTAAAGTTTTTTAAAGTTTCGTAGTAGAAGAAGCGAGTTGCTCGGTCTGTCCGCTGTGTTTCGGTAAGCTTTTTTGGCGCCAGGAGAGACTCAAACACACACACACACGTTGTCTGTCAGAAAAGTCTCTGTTTATTAACAGCAAAAGATGGGGTTTATATATGTTTGACCAAACGCCTGTGCCACTGACATATGTTATTACAAAGAACATAAACTATTGTAAATGTCCTGGAGAGATCCTGAAGAATCAAAGGAGAGGAAGACAGAGAGGTGTCCGTCCAGAGAAGGATCACAAGATATTGGCTCGATTAGGAAGAGAGGGGGAAGGAGACAGAGAAAGAGAGAGAGACATAAAGAGAGAATGGGAAGGTGAGTGTGGGAGCGTTCACACCTTTAGGAACAGATGCAAGAGGAGACAGGAAGATAGCAGCAAGAAAGATTTAACACATTAATATCAGATCTAAGGGGAAGAGAGCAAGAGAGTAGAAATAACTCCTTTATATATAAAATAATTCTAACAGTTTCCCATGCAGAAACTTCAGCACTGAGGCATCTGGCAATGGACTGAGTCTACATGTTTTGCCATAGATCAAAAGTCATTTCGTCTGAGGGCATACATTATTCTATGAGAGGGAGTCCTAGCACTTGGAATAGTCTCTATACCAATAGCTGGAAGACCAGCTCTTAATTGACCCCCGTCAGGGGCCAGGCATATTATTCCCTGTGCCTGAGACAGAGGATCCCTCCTGAGCAGAATTGAGCCATCAAGGAGGGCTATTGGAACTGAGAACCATATTCTGATCAGCCAACGGGGTGCTATTGAGAAGATGCGGAAAGCCTGTTGACAGGCTTCCGCTAGGTTTCCGGGAAGCAGGGCTATTGGAGGAATTGCACAGTGCCGCAGTCTAGGCCATGTGTGCGCCATAGCATCCAGCCCCAGGGGATCTGGAATTCAGAGTGTAGTAATGGGGACCTCGTCTTGTGTCCCACGAAGCAAAGAGGTCCACCTCTGCCACCTAAATTCTCCCCCAGATTGAATGACCACGTCGGGATGGGGTTTCCATTCCCATGTGTCACGGCTTGTCTGGAGGGTTAGGATTAGAAGTAAGATTTAATTAATTTACATTTTTGGTTTTTAATTGCTCTGGCAACATCTTTCACTTCCGGTAATATCTTTTTTCCAGAATTAGGATGAAAAACACCCCTCTGTTAGAGATACGTGACATTATACTTTATGGCAAGAAAAAGAGGGAAAAAGGAGGGAAACAATAGACAACTAAAATGAAAAAAAGTTTCAGATTAAAATAAAAAACTTAATTGAAATTTAAATAAAAAGAAAAGAATCTAGGAATACTCCCAAAAAACTCCAAAGTAAGATTAAATTATGCAAAATTATAATTAGAAATAAAAAAAGATAGGGGTCAAAAGGGGGGGGGGCTAGGAAATTAGGGCTGGAAACAAGATCGAGAAATTAAGGGTCAACAAGGTTGGGGTATTGGGGTAGGTATTAGGGGTTCAGCGGTCAAAAAGAAATAAAAGGTCATGGTTTGGGATTAAGAAGAAGAAGATCTAGAATTAAAAAATGAAACTCAAAATAGGCTGGAATTGGGAAGCAAAGGAGGGTTTTTTAGGAGGTCTAAAAGGTTATAATTAGAACCAGAAGAAATAGAGATTAGAGAAACCAAAAATCCAAGAATTAGGAATAAAGAAAACTATAATAAGAAACACCATACATACCTACAAACATCCAATCACTTCCTCTTCTATTGTATATATCTCTTAAAATATCCCTACCTATATGTATCCACTATCACACCTCAAGACCTACATCACTATGTAAGATGAAGACAAAATCCTGATCCAAATCAAGTTTTGCTAATTTTCTCAGGGGGAGGATATAATAAAATATCCTCAAGATCTGGAACCATTAGATAAATGTTCAAAAAAAGTTGTACAAGTGTTGTACAAGTGACACGAAAAACAAGAAGTACCAAAGTACTAAAGTGCTAATTGCAACCTCTCACTCCAATCACATAAACATCTAAAAAAAGAACAATTCTTTTGGTTCCAAACGCCACCTGTTTTAGAAGTTAGCCAAACTTGCTTAAAAGTGCTATTCTTCTCCATCCTTCTGTACTGGAATTTTTAGGAATAATAAATTAAATGGAGGATGTGCACTTACATTTAAAGAATAAATAATAAATAATTAATTTCATGAAAAACATTCATAAAAAGAGACATCATACTCCACACATAATACTTTCATTTATTTCCATCATATATCATTCCAACGCTTCTAGATGAAGCGTTCATTAAGTCCCATAGGAGCCCTCACTTTTATCCTATATATCCAAACTTTTTTCTTTTCTTTTTCTCTGTTCACCTGTGCACATAGGATTAGCTTCCAAACCTGAAATTTTTAGATTTTTTTGTCTAAAATGTTCTGTCAGTAATGTATTTTTTATTATTTTTTTTAGTAACACTATATATATGTTGCTGTAATCTAACTTTAAGGGTATTTTTGGTTTCCCCAACTTACCCCTTACCACATTGTCCACAAGTTATGCTATACACGATGTTCTGCGTGTTAAGGTTGAGATACGGGTTGATCGATATACCATGAATCTGCGTCACTCTTTTAAAATAACCCTCCCAAGGAGACGGCCGCTGGAGAATTGCAGAAGTGAATTTAGAACTACACAAGATATCCTTTACATTTCTATTTTTATGGTAAGCCTATATAATTCTATATCTCTGTAGTTAAGGTACCTGTACTTGAGTGTCTTTAAAAAACCTTTTTATCTATCTATTTGTATATTGTGACCATGAAGAATAGGTAGTGATTAACGGAATAACGTGTGTGGGATCCAGCAACCTAGCTTCCGGAGTAAATCTCCTACTATAATCCCTATTTCTGAGGGCATAGAACAGAATGCGGGTCACCTCGTGGAAGTCTCTGTACAAATACAATGAAACCGAATCAATTGCAACGTGATGATTCCCATGAATGTATGTCTAGGATGAAAACTTAATTTATGTAACAGACTATGCATGTCTGTATCCTTAAAAGCACAGAGCAGTTTTAGGTTTTTTTTGCATCACTGTGTTTTAATGATTATATCAGGGCTTAGCGATTGCGCCATATAGTGTGTGTCATATCCTTTTTTTCAGCACAACCCAGGCAATGTGATAAAATTAATTTTATTTTATTTTGACCAACTACACACACACRCTTGACCAAAAACTATATAAAAAAACAATAAAATCCAATAGATTTTTTAAAAATAAATTGTTGTCAAACACACACACACTGATTAAACCTTACTTTTAGACTAAAATTATAAAAACACTTATTATTCAGTAAATACAATTAAAAATATATATATATAATTAATAACAAAACAAAATAAATATCACATTTAAAAAACATTGTTTATGTAAATAATTAATCTATTATCAGACTTTTCAAGTAAATCGCTGTAACACACACACACACA
>QMIH01000641.1:250535-269470 GCA_003987875.1 Clarias batrachus | reverse complement strand
ATGTAACAGTCCGTTATTGCGCAATAGGCGCTCTTAGACACACACACACTCGCACACACACACACTCGCACACACACACTTCCTGTGTGACGTGGAGGAAGAAATACGATAGGCACATACAATCACGTGGTTTCATGGTATTTTAAGTTGATTTTATGACTATAAAACGATAAAAAACAAGTATTTTAGTGATTTCAATGGTTTTTATGATGCAAAAAAATTACACATTTTTAAAATAATTATAACTTTTTTTTTACGTGACATATCCGAAAACTCAACCAGTATGTTTTGCTTTATGTCTCCCTCTTTCGACACACACAGTCATTACATCCAGATATGGTGTTGTTTTCTTTAAAACCGGTCTTTAATTACTGTTGTGCTTCCGGCACGGATACGTGCCGCTGGAGTTTTAAAGTACACCTTTAAGTGCACTGGAGTTCTCTAAAGAATCTCCCCGAAACACTGTGGTGTCCAAAAATGTGGTACCATTGTAATTTGTACTATATTTGTCCGTGATGTTTTTAAGATGCGTGTTGACCACCTCAATAAAGTGTTCGAACTCCTTCCAGCCATGTTGCCAGATCCCAAAGACATTGTTTAAATATCTGTAATACAAAAGAGGTGTTGAATGACATTTTGCAAAAGAGTTCTTTCCCAACTCGCCATATAGATATTTGCATATTGTCAGGGTTAACCCCTAGAGGGCACCTTGCACTTTTTGTGTTTTTGCATTTTTATTAGTTTTGGGACTTCATTTCACAGAATGCACCTCGGTCAGGTGATGAGGTCACTCATCTGAACCGAGGTGACTGGTGATTAGTTTGGCTATAAGAAGCCTGGATTCTCAGTTGTTTCTTTGTCTTGCATCTGTTTGGTTAAAATGCTGTTATGTTTTCTGTTTTGGTTAAGCTGTTCTGTTGATACCCTGGTCATGTCTTTTGTTCATAGTTTGTTACCTGTGTTTACTTTGGTTTTCTTTATATTATTAAAAACAACTTCAAGTCTTAATCTCGCCTACAACCTCACCACATCCCTGACACATACGCTGGGGCAAACTTTTTGCCCATGGCCGTCCCCTGGATCTGCAAATAAATCTGAGAGTCAAACTCAAAGTCATTATGCGTAAGGCTGATTTCTAATAATTGTAACAGATATTTATCCGGTCTAGATGGATCAGGAAACCTTGTGAACATTTCTTTGACTCCTTTTATACCTAATTCGGTCGAGATGTTTGTATATAGACTATTAATGTCTATCATAAAAAAGAAAGCGGTACTCGGCATAATAACATTTCGTATTTTGTCAATGAAATCATACAGGATGTGTCCCTTAAGTAGCTCTTTTTTTTTGGGAAATCGGATGTAAAAAGTAATCAATGTACTGAGCTATGTGGTAAGACTCTCTCCCACAATCAGACACTATAGGACGCCCCCTGGGGATCTTTGGTGACAAAAGTCTTTGCCTCGGATGGTCCGGACCAATCAGATAATGTTTGTTTTGCAGTAATAATTTTAGCCTGATGCATATTATCGAGAATGGTTTGTATCTTATATTTAGTTTCTACCTGTAATGAGTGTGTTAAAGGTATATAGAAATCCCTATTTTGCAACTGTCTCTTAGCCTCATAGATGCACTGTTTTATATAAAAAAAACTATTCCCGACCTTTTATCTGCTGGTTTAATCACTATACCGCTATTGGACCGCTATTGGAGAACGAATTGCACTCCTCCTCCTCCTAGGGGTAGACCTGTTATTCCGCAGGTCTACCCCTAGGGTCCTATAGTTTTTATGAATAAGTTGTTTAATGGGTCTACTGCATGAAACAAGCGATGGTTCCCAATCAGACTTATTAATAAATGGAATCACTACTGAACGAGTCTCAGAGTTAAAATGATCCAAAATTTTCAATTTCCTATTGAAGGCATGGACATCCCTGAACAGAACCCCAGAGTCTCCCTCCCCCAGTGTCGGAATAAATGTAAGACCCTTCTCCAGCAACCGTTTCTCCACCTGGGACAAGTAAAATATTCTAGACAGGTTAAAAATGTTGGAGCATGAAAGATCTGCACACGTCTTCGTTCTAAATAGTTTAACTGGTCACACCATGAGTCGAACATACCTTGCGCTGTCCTTGGTGACCAGTGGATGCCATCTTTTTCTACCTCGAACAACAATTTATTCAGCTCAAGCAATGGGTTCCCATGGGTCTCGATGTATTGATTGATCAACTCCAGAGTCTGCTGCTCCTGCAAACTTAACAAATCTGAAAATGTAATTATTGGTGTCTATATATTGTGGCATTTGGAAAGACTTCCTTTGCTGCTCTCCTCAGACCCTGTAACTGTTTTATAGCTGTTTTATGTGGATGCTGCCCCCTATTGTTCAAACCCACTGACAAGACAACTTTTTGTGGATGTGGCTTTTGTTTTTGTAAAAGTTTAGAAATGTGTAAGAAGTTAGCTCCCGGAAAACTATCCACCTGTATGTGCTTGTTCCTAATCTCTGGGATTCGACTAAGATTCGAATCCCCTATGAAAACTATTGGTTTTCGTATTGTAATATCCCAATCTACCTCTTTCCTATCTGTAAGGGAAAAATGATATATAAGTATATACTACATTATATGTGTTAATGTGCCTGTAAGGTTTAGCTGAAAAGTCAAGTCCATCTATCAGGTTAGGGTTAGATGTTGGAATGTTAGATGTTCGGCAACCTGAAAACCTGGCAGGAGGCAATTGAACAACAAACGTTTCGTTGGCGACCACTCTTCCCTGAACACCAGTGGTGGCGGAGCTTGGAGTGGCCTCCTGAGGGTGCCAACAAGGAGTACTTATTCACCTTGAAATACCATGGTCCCCTCCCTTAGGGGAGACACCCTCATGGTCCTGGGCATTTCAGCAACCCCAGGACCTCTTTTTTGAGGAGATGACACTCCTCAGGTCCAGTCTTTCAAAGGCAGACCCCAGTTTTTACGAGGGGGTGCATGCTTCGCCACACTCTCATCCTGCGCTTCACGCATCACTAGAGCCGGACCTGGATGGCCAATGGTCCCAACTCTGGAGCACGGCGGGGAAGAAACCTCTCAAATGCTTCTTCGTAGCGTTTCTCCTCCAGAAACCTAGTGGCGACTATTCACAGCGTTGCTGAATAGGCTGGAAGACGAGATGGGTGCATGAAGGAGGAACGTACACTCCTTGTCCTTGATGCCAGTGAGGTCAAGTCACAGATGTCTCAAATGTCAAATCCGTGGCTCTGAAAAGGCTTCCTCGTCGATGGACCCGTCGGTGCTCAAGTCCTTCAGCAGGTCAGTCTGGTACGCCTGTAAGACCACCATGGTGTGCAGTGCTGCACCGGCCTGACCCGCTGACTGAAAAACCTTCCCCACTAAGGAAGATGTTAGCCTGCACGGCTTAGTGGGGAAAGTGGGCTTCTTCAATGAAGATGAACGCCCAGGAGAGAGAGCAAGCGTCTCTTGAATCTGGGGCATCATCATGTAGCCCCACGTCTTTGGATCAACGATCGTTGAATAAATTGATGTTGATGGCACAAAAATACGGGACGAATAAGGTTTATCCCATGAATGAGTTACCTTGTCATGAAGGTCACCAAAGAAGGGGCGAGACCTCCATTGAGGTCCCTCACCTCGGGCACCCGACAGAAACCTGTTATCCAACCTTGAGTGTTTGGGGTTCTCCTGTTGCTGGGGCCAATCAAGATGTAAGCGTTCGACTGCCCTAGTTACCACCTCCAATAATTCCAATAAAAGGAGCGTCCTGAGGTAATAAACTCACCTGAGATAATGGTGGCGGTCTCCTGGCCCGATCCGAAGAAGCATCAAGGTACGCTTGAGAAGCTGAAATGGGAGTTTCCTGATCCGGTGAGAGAGCAAGAGAAAAGGGCGAACCCGTCTCATGCACTTCCGCCAAATCAACACGCAATCCCCAAGAGTGAAACACTGTGATTTCTCCTTAAAGAATGTGAGCCGGGCGCGAAGCAATTTGATCGGAAACAGATTACAGTGCTCGCATTGCAAACATAAAACATGACAATAGTCATCGGAGAGAAGTCTCTCACATGGAGGTAAACATTTCTTCTTTAACACAGCCATTTTACTTTTGCTTTCTTATTTTCACTGCCGCGCAGTATCGTTTTACACACACACAGTCCTTGAAGACAAAAGACCTGAGGATGTTTCCGGTTCTGACCTATTTATAACCTCCAGGTGTACCCGATCAGATGACGTCACCTGACCGAGGTTATACGAGCCAAGTTTTTGGCGAGTTTGACACACATGCTTCAACAACCGGTCAACGGAGACCATTTTCCAATAGAACAATGAACATGATAAGACAATACAATAAACTACTGTACATTATCATGATCATCAATCACTAATGGCCATGCTAAGGACAACACAAACATTTGTAACGTCATACAACAACTTATTATTATTATTTTACATGTGACAATCACAGAAGTCTCTGGGCTACATAAAGCAGTATTTTAGCCACCAGATGCTAAACTGTAGTATAACATTATAGATAGCAAAGTCATATGCTAACCAAAAACTGAACCAAATAGCTAATATGAACTAAAGCTATTCAAAATGGTATGAAATGCATTAGAAAATTTACACCAAAGCTGATATTCATCTGTAATATAACATAAGGCATTAGGTTAGCCACCGGTAGCTAACATGTTTGTGCTAAGCTACATAAGGCAGTATCTTATCATAATTTAGCAGGGGTATCTACAGGCTACTCTGAACTACGTAAGTGGCGTTGAAAATTCGTCATATATAGATAGGTAATGTATTATTTATAGATTTTATATTATCAGAATAAGGATTATATAATTATTAACTTACACATGGTAACAACTTGCTGGATTCTCCAGCAAAAAGTAGGTACTGGCTGTTCTAAAAGTCGCTAGAAGTTGCTAAATGACATCATTGTATAATTTGCATAGTTGTTAATTTGCTTGCAATTGTAATGAACACTGTAGAAAAAAGGAAGAACACCATGGGGAAAGCTAAAAAGTGAGCAAAAGACGTTCTAAATATGTTTAGAACTGTAAATTAGCTATTTTTAATTTATTCTTTGTGGATCGTAAACGAGGTGCGTACGTGAGTTAGAAATGCTAGACTGCGAGTCAAATGTTAACAATGATTTATTTTAAAGTGACAGTGAAGAAACTTTTTCATTTACATCCCGCTCTGTAATCCAAGACAGGCTCCGCTGCGACTTTGTGGATGTGCAATCCATTTGCAGTCTGGACTCTCTCTTCTCTGACTGCAGCTGGGACTGCTGTAGGAGACTATGGTGAGACTGACTGCGTGTGAGTGCTTTGAGATGGGGAAGGGGCTCACTGTATCACCCGCTACTTGTTGACGACAGTATCTGCAGAACAATACGTGATTTCATGTTGGAGACTCCAAAAGTTCTGAAAAGTGTCACTAGTTGCCTTTGAGAAAAAAAAAGTCACCAAGAAGGTTTGGAAAGTCACAAGATTTAGCGAGAAAGTCACCAAGTTGGCATCATTGTCAGTGTTGTCCTGAGGAAAAGCTCCTTCTACTATCCAGAACATTCAGTAGAGCTTCAGACACCTGTACAGTGTGTAAAATCTTTCAAATTCACAGAAAACTCACTGAATCTGTTTGTTTGTGCACACGTGCTGGGCCTTCTATGTAGATTACCCAGATTGCTTTCCATGTGAATAGCACCTGGGCGTGTTCTGTCTCAGGTCATTATCAGACAATGAAGTGAGATGGCAAGACTGTGCCTCCCCTTGGATTCATAACGATTACATAAACTGGGAATATTTATTTTTGATTTAACTTCCTTCATCGTCCATGACGAGAATGAACAGCAGCAATGGCAGTGACCTTGGTGCATGCTGCCATTCACTGGGAAGCTTTCAGATAGTTGATCATTATCTCACTTCAGTATTTTTATTCACATAAAGAATTTTGATTTGGCTTTTTGAGTTCAAAGACTGTGTTGAAATGGTACCACAATCTTTTATAAGGCCACATAAGGTGACGCTGAGCTGGAGCATATATGATGCCTTCCTAGGCAGGTAATGGTTAAGAACCCGTTCAAAGATTTTCATGGTGTGTAACAGAAGGCAATCAATCTATAGCAGCTATAAATACTCTCTCTCTCACCTGCTTGTCTTGGAATCATCATACATTAATGAGGAAATCTCCCCAAACTGCCATCAAGCTAACTTTAAGGGCATATTTTTCTTCTTTTCTTTCATTAGTGCATCTCAGCTGTGGTTAAGACAATATAGTTTAATTCAACACAGAGAAAAATGATGGAGCTCTGCTGCTTCGGTCGAGAATGAGAGCACAGCAGATGCCTCAGGGGTGATGGACCTGTTTCTGTGTGTCATTTTAGGGGAGATAAATGCCTCCGTTGTCCTCCCATGGTGTCCAGGGTCCCTGATGAATGATCTCTGCTGCATCCATTCTTCATAACAGGAGAGCAGTGAATACAAGGACACCAGAAAAGTCCAGGCTGTGCATGGGGGGTAACTTTTTTAAATGCAAAGTCACACAGAGAAGCATGGATTAAATCACTGAATGCTATTTCAGCTTCATTTTAATTAATTTATTTAATTTATCATACCTACCATATAGCATATATAAACACTCGTACCCCTTGCAGACTCCTTTTTTCTTATCAGTTAATACAACACTAAAATGCACTATTTCAATATTTTTTAAGGATTATGTTGTCATGATTTAGCCAGATTGGTGTCAGATTCCAGATCAGGTCATACTCCATGCTGAATCTCCACCGCACACCTGAGCCTAACAAAGTAATCTGAGAGATCAAACGGGCCCGCAGTATCTTGCTCGTGTGCCTGATGGTTTCTATGTCATATTTTCAGGTATTCTTGAATAGTTGTCGACCCAGCCTATTCTTTGGATTTCTCCCTTGTCTTCACTCTTGAAATCTTAACTGCTTTTAGGCTGATCACTGTGTTTGACCCAGCCTGTTCTTTGGATTATCTCTCATCTTTGACTTGGAACCTTTCCTTCCTTCAGACTGAGTATTGTGTATGACCTTGCCTGTTTCACTTTGGATTTTGACTCGCGCTACTAAAGATGATTGATCTTGCTGCTGACCCATGGCTAACAACGCCTTGTTCGGTAAAAGAATTGCTCTTCCAGAATTCCGACCCTGTCTGTTCTATGACTCACCCTGTGTGCATGAACATCCTCTTTCAAGAAAACAGGGAGACAGAGAGGACACTGCAGTCCAGATTTCTCATCTTGAACAAATTCATTCTGTATATTTTTTTTTGTTGTTGTTCTCCCTGGATTTCAGTCTGGTCTGCCCCATGACCCGTATATTAACGCTGACTCTGGGCAAACCAAAGGAGAGAGAGCGCTTGCTCTGTGCACTGGATTTCACCCTGCAATCAAGTTAACCTGATCATTCAGAATTTCTTCCCCTGTTCACGAAGCAGATAAACCTTGGGCCAGGACCTTGTCCTGTTTTTGTCTGCGTTCAAAATCCTAGGCATTGAACTCAGAGGGATTCACCTTTTATGTCACTTCCTGGTCCTGTCTACGTCATCGATCTGCCTCCTTTCAAATCACAGGGGATTACACCATTCATCCCAATCACACAATTTAATTTAACACACAGCTTCTCTGCACTGCTCCTTCTGCCCCAGCACGCTCAATTTCTGTGTTTAATAAAGCTCCTCACAATACCCTATGTTTGATTTTGGGTTCACTCCTGTCCTGTCTCAGCCATGACATATGTTCAGTTTCCCCAATGACATAACACCCATAAAATGCCCATACATTAAATAATTCCCAAGACAAGCCTGGTGTATTTAATCTAAAATCCCTCCATATACTCACCGTTCTCCTGATTCTGCTTCAAGCTAAACTGCTGACCGTCTCAGTCATTAACCCTTGTGTAATCATTCCATATCGTGGGAGTGAGATCTATTAAACATGTTACCATTTCAGATGGGGATACAGATGGAGGTTGGAAAGCTTAGGAGAGTATTCTGTTTTGATTAGTTCTCCATTAAAAGAGAAAAAAAGACATATTGATCGGAGACCATTATATTGCACCATAACTCTGAGCTTGAGCATTTCAAGTACCTAAAAACGCTCATCTGCTATCTGTTTCAGGACACTGTCCATCTCAGCTCAGCTCCATGTGCAACCGCAGACAAATTAGTTCATTCCTCCCTGCCTCTTCCATGAAGGTCTTGTTTGTGCAGGCATCAGTGGAACGATGCTCCACCACTCCTGAGTTTGCTCAATCTTCCTGCAGTTTTTTTTGCAGTCAAATGGGGGTTTTGATTCGTCTTTCTGATCAGCAAATGAGCAGTTATCTCCTGCACGCCATCTTCACATGCAATAATTAATAATCTTAATAATTTTATAACTGATGCGAACACACACTAATTTTAGAGATGTCAGCTGGATTTAGTGAAATCATAACTGATGTGTGGGCATGCCCTGGATGCTGGATAGATAATATGATGTGTGTTATCTTAGAAATACAGTAATGCTGAATTTCTATTTGTGTGAAGTACAGTACCTGTATATGAAACCAACATATGGCCGCATTCTCAGTCATGTGGCTAATTAATTGTGACGAGCATAAATGAAGTAAATGCATAAGGAATTTAAAACAAAAAATGAAACATTAGCAACGCAATTAGACTGAGTCTCAGCAAGGACTGAAATTCTACTGGTTTGGCCAAACATAACTTATTTCACAAACTACCACGTTGCAGTGTTAGTGTTCTTTGTAGAGCAGGAACAAGTCATATTTATACTATCATGTAATTGGAGACACAGAATAACACAATAAAAATAAATATTCAGTCTTGGAGTTCCTTTAAATACAGTATGTCCAAATTCTTCTAAAGTTCTTAACATGGTTACATTTTTACCATTTTTTTTCCATTTGTAAGTAGATCTGTATTTGTTTACAAAATGTAATTGTATTATTTTTTATATTTGTTAAGTTTTTTTTTTACAAGAGAACAAGAGTTACATTTAGTTTCTTCATGAATCATTGCATGAATTAATTACTTTCATTTTAACAATAATTCATTTATTTTCACATTTAATTGTTTGCATGATTATTTTTGTTTTACAAGATTAATTTAATTTAAATAAATAAAAAGACTCTTACACATGTGATTACTCACACATGTGAAAATTTTACACAATTCACTTAATTTTGTGTTTTATTATTTTTTGAGTGAGATTGTTTATCTTAACCTTATTAATTTTCATATTTTAAAAAAACTTTTGAATTTAGTTTCATTTTCTCATTTTTACACACAATACAAAAAAGCATATGGCGTCACTTTTTATGATGCTGAGAGCTGCAAAGTAGACAGTATAGTGGGTGTTGTAGTTAAAAAAAAAAAATATGTGGAAAAATAAGATGGAAATCATCAGCAGTTGTGTCAAAGCTTTATGCCCACAGACAAAACTTACAGATGTGTGACTCACTGCATGTTATTTTAATCAGACTGCTCCAATCATAATTGTTTCAAGCCCCTATAATAGAGCTGTGTACGACTGTCATAATCTGATAAATGATTTTTGAAAAGAAAGCGAAACTAGAGTGTACAAAGTACCCATTTCCTTACACTGTCTTTTAGATCAGGTGGCTCTACATCTTTCTCATCTATTCGACAACTGCATAAACATGCAAAAGTGCAGAGCACTAACAAAACAATATGTACTGTATATTAGCCCTTTAATGTTTCTGACACATACTATGGCACAAGCCCTATGGACCTAACCTCGCTATGGCGTATCCATATGCTATTCACTGGCAACAGGTCAATTAGCCTAGCATAATAGTGCATAGCTAAACATTTTTCTTACCACATTACAGCAAAACTACTAACGGCATGCTTTTCATGTTACCACCACAGATTCTCAACACACTTATGTCTTACTCAAGGGTATTTTCATCTCATTTGGAGGAATCTTAACTTACCTGTAGTTAGCAGCAAAGAGCCACAACATTTTAGCTTGTGTTTAGCTTGGCTGCAGGATTTAATCAGCAGCACCTGGCCTCTGTGGGGTTATAGGTTCCTTCCTTGCAATAAGCACCAACTAGTAACAGTGTTCACAGTTGACCACAAAGTACAATGAATTTAACATTCATCATTTTAGAAAACATATAAGAAAATAAATAAAGAAATCGGGGTGCCTTATTTTAACTGTTACACCTTATGAAATGTACCACAATGAACTTTAATTGTTTAATTGTTGTTTTTAGCTGTCTTAACTGCATATTAACCTTTTACACCTGCATTTATGTCATTTAGCCATAAATAACAACAGAGAAAACAGAAATGAATAACACCACATTATAACTAATGTTTAGCTGACATCATAGCAAATCCATTTAGATATAATTTATGATAATAGGACATATACGTGCAATAATATTGTTAGGTCTTTTGGCAGCATACACGTTTAGCACACGCTAGAGTGCATGAGCGATAATAGACAAGTTGTTGTTTCTCTGTCTCGCTCCCTCTTGCATTCTCTTACAAATTATCTTCGTGGATCACTAAATATTCATAGTTTTCTAGGCAATATTTAGGAAACAGAATTATACTCACAAATAGCTAGCAATCCACAAAAAAGCAATGCCTGTCATTGTAAGTTGTTCACACACACGGAAAGTGGTAATATTTCCTGACATTTGCACACACTCTCAGCATTGTTCCCTGTCAGAAGCTACACTTGATGCTGTGTGAAAACGCTATGGAAACATCTTTGTTCAACCGGCTGTGAAGCATGAGTGTATCAAACATGCCAAACTTGGGCTTACATAATTTTGGTCAGGTGACGTCATCTGATGAGGTGCGCCTGCAGGTTATAAATAGGACTGAAATAGAAACATCCTCAGGTCTTTTTGTCGTCAAGGACTGCATTGTGTTTGTGTGTGTGTGTGTGTGTGTGTGTGTGTGTGCAAAAGCAGTTATCAAAAAAAAGAGAAAGTATTAGATTACTGACCAGTGATGGCAGAGTTATATATATATATATATATATATATAGATGCATGCCTCCATGTGAGAGATCTCTCTCGGACGGCGATCTCCACACTTTCTGCTTTGAGTGTTTGTGGTGCTTTGCGGCTCATTCTTGGGGTTCATGTGTCAATCTGGCAGACGCGCGTGAGACAGAATCTTCCTTTACTCGCGCGCTCTCGCCTGATGGGCAGAAGAAACTTCCTCACATACTTCGGCATGCTCTTTTCAGCAATTACAGAATTTGCTGGAAAAAGCGGCCATAGAACATGTTACCTGGCCAGACAGAGAGTCAGGCTATTACATTCAGTCCATGTTGCTGAACGAATGCTGAAAAGCTATAGGTTTGTGTGATGCACTGGCTTTAAACCTGCCATCACGGGCATATTATTTAAAAACATATTTAATAAGAAGGCACTCAGTTTATGATAAGCTTTTGAAACATCAACCTACTGCAAGGACAAGAATGATCCAGTACAATAACAGGACTCATAAATCTAATCATCTGCAAATAATTATATATCACTGGGGAAATTAGACTGCCACAGAAAACACAAGCTGTTGATGGGACAATGATGAAAAAAAGTAAAACAATACCTCTACCATCCCTGAAATCATCAGCTTTACCATTTTTTTTTCCTTTTCATTATTGTTCCAGGAACCATCAAAGATGAGAGTCTTATCGATTGAGGATATGAGTGTGGGATACACACTCTCAGCCCTACATGCTCATAACATTATTACATTACACTTTTTTATATCATTAATCACTTCAGGGTCACGACATTGAAAGCTCTTATCACACCGATAAAGCACAGCTGTGTTTGATTTATGTGAGAAGAAACGTCACTCGAGTACAGTTTAGAATTTTACTGCCATCGAGTGCATGTGTGGCATTGGAGAAAAACCCCTGTTAGAAAATATTATTCTATATTTCATCACTATTAAAATAAAGAATGCGAGGAATTAACCGGTCACATTTTTTTAGAATTTTTTTAAAATAATAACCTTCTACATCAACATCTCATAGCTCCAGGGTCCTCAGTTCAATCTGGACCAAAGGTCTTCAATGTTTCTATTTCCTCTGTGTACTTAATTAACATGGTATGAACCTTAATTAGCAAACATGCAAAGGGTGATTTGTTCTAAAAAAAAAATGCATTTGCAGAAACATTAGTAAAAATCGCATCACTTTGTGCAGGGAAAATAAGCATTTGCAGCAGGACCAGCCCAAATGCTGTGCTCTTTGGCTTCTCCTCAGCATCGTTCATATGCTTCAGTGCTTAAAGTGCACACTACACCCCGTGTGGGTTGTACTGTAAACAATTGTGGATGTAAGGGTACAAAACCTTATTCACTTCACAGAAGACATCAGTTAATTGACCATTGTCCTGTCCTGATCTGGACCAAATGATTCTGAAAAGTCCTGATCTGAGCCAGTGCTTTTTCCCTCGAAGTGAGCCCTCAACAGTGCCAACTATCAAAGTGATAGTTTACTGTGTACAAACAGAGTGTACAAAATAAACAAACAAAAGCATGACACAGCAAAGCAATGAACCTTCAAAGATAAATGGACAGAACAATGCATGTTTATTTTTCCTGCAGGAAGTTTAAAATCCAGTTTCTCATATGTCCTGAAAGAGTGGTGATACTAAAAAGCAGTCATGTAAAGCGCCACTATGAGATAAAACACAGGTCATTTGAGCAAACAAATCTGCAGTAAATTGAGAGCCCAGTATAACACGGCAACCAATGTCTTTACACATTCACTTACAGCTCAGCAGTGAGCAGATGAAAATTCTGCTTTAATTAAAGATTAATTAAAGATCGTTGGAGGTGGCATGTGTTTTATGGTAACCAACGAATGATTCATGGGCATTGTTCCTCTCACGCACTCCTCCACACCAAACTAGAAACTAATAACTATCAAATGTCGCCATTTTACTTTCCTCTGGAGTTTAAAATCAGTTGGTTTATATTCCACCTCAGTCAGGCATGGATGCTAGCTGCATGATGCAACCACACAGCACCAGACACAACACTGGGACACCAAATTTTTATTAGCACATCACCTGACCCTCCAGGGGTGAAAGGATCCTGGACCTTTGTTACACTACACTATAATCAAAGACAGTTACAAGGCACCTCATCACCCCCCCCCCCCATTTGGGAACTTGAACCACGCCGCCATCTTCCTCTTGTCAAAATATCAACAAAGGCTCAAACAGGAAGTACCAGCTAAAAGGGAGGTCGCATGCTGGACAGACCAGTCGGTGGCCATTTTACAGGATGAAATCTTTGACGCAGACTAGGATGTAGGACTTGCTTTGGGTGACATGGACTTGTACAAGGCTTCATCATAAAATTTTCAGAAAGCAGTGAAGGATTCGAAGCAGCACTACAGGAGAAAACTAGAAGCACAGCTCCAGTAGAGTGACTCTAGAAGCCTGTGGCAGGGACTAAAAACAATAATGTACTATTAAGGACCAACATGCAGTACAGTATGATGAACTCAGTATGGCAGATGGTTAAAAAAAACCAGAAACCCGCTTATGATCTCTGAACATGATGTGACGACAGCCTTCAGGAGAGCGAACATCAGGAAAGCAGCAGGACCGCATGCCATTGGGTCCTCAAGTCTGCACAGACCAGCTAGTGCCTGTTTTCAAGGTAATAATCAACATCTCCTTATTCCAATCGGGAATCCCCACAAGCTTTATAGAGTCTATAATTGGTCCTGTCCCAAAGAAACTCCATCCTGCTTTTCTCAATGACTATCGTCTGTAGCCCTGACTTCAGTAGTGAAGAAGTGCTTAGAGCAGCTGATCAAAGACTTCATCATCTCTTAACTACCTGGACACTCACTCACTCATCAATCATAACGCTTCATCCTATATACAGGGGGCCTGGAGCCTATTCCAGGAGACTTACAGATCTGGCCGTTAAGAACTCATGTTTCAAGAAAAGGGAAGCTGTGAACATGACGTACATTACCTGTAGGGGGCAGTGGTGTTTTAATTTAAGGTATTGTGTGTCTACTGAACCCGAAAATGTGTTAATCGCTCTTAGGTGCCCATTGACAATAAGTGACAGAGCTCAAACCGTATCGAGCTCAAACTGTAAATACTGATATGTATTTATTCTTCATTTTTTTTCTCTCCTTCAATGATGATTCTGCTTTGACTGTGCTTTCTCCCTTCAGTACAATAATAATAATAATAATAATTAACAATCAAATATAATGCAACAAACAAATATATAGTCTACTCACTAAATTCACCGCGACAGCGCGCTTGGAGGTGAACACCCACAAAACCCCCCAGTAACCGTAATCCCTCTTCTCACCTTTCATTCATGATGGGTGTGAAGTTATCAAACCGGTTTGGCTGATGGACGAATTGGCAGAATTGAGGCGTTTAAAACGAATTAACAAGACCTAGCAGACGTCTCTGCCAAAAAAAAAAAATTGCCAGCAAAACATAAAATAAATAGAAATAAAATGTGTAATGGTACCAATTCAATCAGACTTCATAGATGGATTTGATACTTTGAGTGTAATTCATAAATTTACTGAATATATTCAGATTTTGTAAAATAACAAAACCCGTTTCCTTCCTAGACTTTTTGTCCGCATCACAATGAATTGAAGCTCAGTACGTCTTCTTTCCTTGTTTTAATCTGTAATATTTAAGTGAAATACTGTATATTTTGCGTATATGCCTGTTGGACAATTGGTCTTTGTGGCCCAATGTCAGGCAAAAGGGTTCACCAACACCAAATAAAAAAAAGGGAAAAAATAAATCCAAAAATTATGCCAATACTCACAGAGATGTGAAGTGGAAAGTGATTATTTATTTACACAGTGCTTGAGAGGTGCATCTTGAGAGACTCAACTGTAACTCCCAGATAGCACACTGTTGAAGGGCCAACGCTGAGCCAACGGCAGTGCATTCATTGGGCCAATGTTGGCATCAGTGGTTGGCCCAATGTCATTTTGTCCATTGGCTCAACATTGGCTCATTAGTGGGGCCAATAATATGAAAACACATTTATACCTCCAGAAATGTAATTATTAACTTTGTGATAATATGATTACAAACTAAGAAACTATATGTAACCATTGTGATATAATGGTATAAGCTAAAGCAATATAATTTAATTTCCAATTTTCAACTTTGCCATTATCTACTGAACCAATGTTTGGCCAACCTATTTTTGGCAACACCAATAGGCCAACAGTGCGCCCACTGACAAAATTACATTGAACCAACCACTGATGCCAACATGAGGCCAACAAAGCAGTGCTATTTGGGTTATGACTGTGTAAGTGACGAATAAAATTTTAATTTCAAATATAATTTGAAGTGGCAGGTACTCTGATTACTGAAGCGACATCTGAGCCAAATCCACATGCAGGGATTGATTGATTTGATTGAGTTAGTTAGTTAATTTTGTGCCAAAGACCAACTGTACAAATCAGAAGCACAATTATAATCAACATTAGTAATCTTTCAATTTGTCAAGATCAGAACAGATTGCTAGGAAAGATTCTTGAAACATTAATTGGAAACAAAAAATCAACACTCCAGTGTGCATCATTAATATCACTGTGAAGGATGGAACACAGAAAAGAGGAAAAATAATGTCCCAAAGTCTACTAGCTAATGAGAGTGACTCTAAGAAAAGGTCTATCCATCCAAACAATATTTCAAACCAATAATAAGAAGTAATAAGTAATAATCTCATCTTTACAAGTTTTATTGCTCTTACTGTAAATAAGTAACGGGAAAAAAAGAAATTCAGGTATTTTTGTTTTGCCACAAAATAATCAGCTTCATGTTTCTGAATTTATCTCTGAATTTGACAATGAAATAAATAATTGAAAAACTTGTGAGGTCACATGAACTCACAAAGAAGGAGGCTATTTTTACATCGAGAGCTCTGGAGGGAACCGACTAATGCACTTGTGTGAGCTCGATAAATCACCTCTTGTCATTTTCCCCTCTGAGAAACAGAACCGGAGCGTCCTGAGAGATGAAGAAAGTCCACATTAGATCCACATCTGCATTTTGACATGAATTATTCCTCCATGGCGAGGAGCGGTTTAATAATCCTCTTCTATACAGTGCAGTTACTGGCAGCGGGCGAGAGGAGCCGGGTATCGATCGCAGCCGTGACCCCTGTGATGAGGAGCCTGGACAGAGGGAATAAAACAAGACATCCCCTTTCATTCCCTTTGTTTCATTTATCTGTAATATTAGTAGTATTGGCACTCACACACCATGCTCCAGGAGCGTTCAAACTCAAGAAAAATAAGTGAAAAAGGAATCTAACAGGGTTAAGAAGGATCATTTGAATAACTATGCACTACACCTCAATGCTTAAACTTAAAAGTAAGCAATGATCTGTCAGTAATGATGAAGGAACAATTCTCACATTCTGATTGCTGATATGCGTGAGTGTGTGATTTTCTGCACAACACCTTAAAATTCCTGAAATTATTTTCTTGCAGTTTGTGTCTCCATAGTTGCTGGTTTTTGCTTTTGTGGAGTAGAGCTCATGAGGCAGGAGGTTTTATTAGTGTCTGGACTGAACAGCAAAAAAAAAAAAACATTCATGTTTAAAGCATTTAATCTAAATATAAATCAAATCAAATTCAAATTTTATTTGTCACACACACATTCATACACAGTACGATATGTAGTGAAATGCTTAGGCGACTGCCCGTGACCTTAGAATAGAAAACTAATATTTTAAGAGTATTAAATCTATGCATTGGCCGGGAATCGAACACGGGCCTCCCGCGTGGCAGGCGAGAAGTCTACCACTGAACCACCAATGCTTAAATATATTGAGAATAAGATTTTTTGCACCATACCATTTTGCACCTTACTTGGCTGCCACATCTTTAGAAACCCTAATAATAATAAAGAAGGGGATTATTAATACTGTAGATGAGGGGAAGCAATTACTCAGTATTTACACACTTGTTTGTGTACACGGGGCGCCGGACAAACGAGTCTATGTAGGCACGGAAATTTCTGAAAAGCATGTGACCTGAGGCTGAGCTCTGATTGGATCTTTTCAAATCATACTTGGGACGCAGCTCTGTGCGCTCCGAACCCTCCCACTTTTGTTCTTAGCAAATCAATATTGTTTTCTAAATATTTGGGCTCATGTGATTGGACCATTCTCAACGAGTCTTTTCCAGCACTTCTTACGGCAAGCGGAGCTGCTGACTGGATGCGATGTGAGTCATGCATTTATTTTATACTAGTAGTAATGATGCTTAATCACCTGATAAACGGCTATTTACAGGCCAGTATTAAAAGTAAAATTTTTATTTTGATGGCCCCCGCACCAAAAATTTTTGCACCAGCCACCACTGGTCAGTTACTTGTAATTTCTCTACTGTACAGGAAGCTTTACGCTTAGGTATAAAAAAAAAACAACATGGCTGCTTAATGGAGTTGCAGCAGAAGTGAATAATTATATAATAACACTTTTCCTCTGTGTCTAAAAACCATAAAGGCATTTTTATTATCCATCGTAAACCACTTTGGATGGAATTCCACGATTCCAAGCCAACTACGTACCCAGATGTGTTGAAGGTCATAAACGAATACCACCACCTGTCAGTCAAGCATCTCTCCAGATATATAATTTATAAATAACTAAAACAAACAGTGCATTATGATGTTCATACTGTATAATATCCTGAGATATTCATAACACTCCCAAAGGGTGCAAATTGTAGCTTTTATCCTTTCATCATCTCAAGTAATTTGCATTGTATAAAGGTCATATACAAGGTCACAAAGTTATAGTAAACAGTATACGTGCGCACGTATGTTGACTATATGAGTTACACACACGCACTGAGGCAATTTTGTGGGAGACAATTACCCATGAGCCAGCATTGACAGAGAGCGAGAGACTCAGTTGTGAACTGTGCCACTCACCAGCCAAAGAGAAGACGCATCACTCATACTGAAAAACCTCACTTGTTTATCAAGTTAAAATTTATTACAAATTTTTGCTTGTCTTGCAAAACAGTCACAGAGCAAGGTTTTACTGTACAGTCGTGGCCAAAGGTTTTGAGAACGACAAATATTAGTTTTCACAAAGTTTGCTGCTAAACTGCTTTTAGATCTTTGTTTCAGTTGTTTCTGTGAWGTACTGAAATATAATTACAAGCACTTCATACATTTCAAATGCTTTTATTATTTACATTTATGCAAAGAGTCAGTATTTGCAGTGTTGGCGCTTCTTTTTCAGGACCTCTGCAATTCGACTGGGCTGCTCTCAATCAACTTCTGGGCCAAATCCTGACTGATAGCAACCCATTCTTTTATAATCACTTCTTGGAGTTTGTCTGAATTAGTGGGTTTTTGTTCGTCCACTCGCCTCTTGAGGATTGACCACAAGTTCTCAATGGGATTAAGATCTGGGGAGTTTCCAGGCCATGGACCCAAAATTTCAACTTTCCACTTAGTTCTCACTTTTGCTTTATGGCACGGTACTCCATCGTGCTGGAAAATGCATTGTTCTTCACCAAACTGTTGTTGGATTGTTGGAAGAAGTTGCTGTTGGAGGTGTTTTGGTACCGTTCTTTATTCATGGCTGTGTTTTGGGTCAAAATTTGAGTGAGCCCACTCCCTTGGATGAGAAGCAACCCCACACATGAATGGTCTCAGGATGCTTTACTGTTGGCATGACACAGGACTGATGGTAGCGCTCACCTTTTCTTCTCCAGACAAGCCTTTTTCCAGATGCCCCAAACAATCGGAAAAAGGCTTCATCCGAGAATATGACTTTGCCCCAGTCCTCAGCAGTCCATTCGCCATACTTTTTTGCAGAAGATCAATCTGTCCCTGATGTTTTTTTT
>QMIH01000641.1:205012-250401 GCA_003987875.1 Clarias batrachus | reverse complement strand
AGCTGAATCCTCTTTAGGAGACGATCCTGGCGATTGCTGGACTTTCTTGGACGCCCTGAAGCCTTCTTAACAAGAATTGAACCTTTTTCCTTGAAGTTCTTGATGATCCTATAAATTGTTGATTTAGGTGCAATCTTAGTAGCCACAATATCTTTGCCATGGCTGCACGTCTTTCTTTGCAGGTCACCATGGTTAACAATGAAAGAACAATGATTTCAAGCATCACCCTCCTTTTAACATGTCAAGTCTGCCATTCTAACCCAATCAGCCTGACATAATGATCTCCAGCCTTGTGCTCGTCAACATTCTCACCTGAGTTAACAAGACGATTACTGAAATGATCTTAGCAAGTCCTTTAATGACAGCAATGAAATGCAGTGGAAAGTTTTAATTAATTTTTTTTATTATTATTAATTTTAAAGTTAATTTTCATGGCAAAGAAGGACTATGCAGTTCATCTGATCACTCTTTATAACATTCTGGAGTATATGCAAATTGCTATTATAAAAACTTAAGCAGCAACTTTTCCAATTTCCAATATTTATGTAATTCTCAAAACTTTTGGCCACGACTGTATGTACAGTAATATTCTTTAGTTTAGTCAGCAGCTCACTGGCATTAATATCGGAGCCATGATGGTGAGGATTTTTGATTCTCTTGAGTCACCTTTCACTTGTTGACACCTTGCTACATATCAATATAATTTATTCATCCAACATCCTGCTTCTTAATTATGATGGAGCAAGATCCTGGTAAACTGTTAAAATAGCTAAGAGTATTTCAGCTGCTGGTACGATGCATATGAAGCTATAAGATGCAGTGGAACCTGCCTCTGTTTCTTGTATTTGTGTCATGTATTTGTGATAAATCTTTCTTCTTTACATTTCCACACCCCATGTTGATGCTTTCATTGATTATATACAAATAAATTATTGAGGATATTTATATGATGCTTCTGCTTCAGAAATTATTGGAAGCATGAAAACTCCAGGACATACTTTTCAGCCGGTCAACCCCTAGACTGTGAGTGTGCCCTGGACGTGCTCTTCTTGCTATCAGCATGGTGTATGTGTAAGGTTGTTCAGCTTGCACATCCTTCCACATAGGATGCTTGTAGTAGGACATTTATACAAATGGTATCAGCCACATTTTGCAAATGTCCTCAGGACCAACCACAATAAAAAAAGTTGCTCATCTCAGATTGGCTTCCAAAGAGACAGATAAAAGAAAGAGAAAAACCTATTTCCTGAATAGCAGAGTGTGGTCATCTCTTTAAACACCTATGATCACTCTGATTTCCATTTCAACTTGCTGAATTATGGCTTGATCACTAAGCTCTTTAAGGAGCATATGCAGGGTGAGTCAACTAGCAGCTAACTGACCACTAAAGAGAGACCAAACAGCATAATAGAAAGAATCAGAAAAGGAGAAAATGGGTGAATAAAGGCTAGTAAAGAGAAGCGGTTGAATTCATTATGAGGTGAACCAAATTTCTCACTTTTCACTTGTGATAAGGTCTAGACAGGTGTTGATTTCTGTATTTTTTTTTTTTTTTACATCAATAAAGCATGATAGAGTGCTACCTTCAAGCACATTTAATAAAACTCAAAACATTCTTGAGACTTTATTCAGCAGTGATTGTCAAGGTTATTTAAGGCTTTGGTTTATTTGTGAAGGAAAGGCAGGCTAATTTATTACCTGGAATTACTTCAGCAGAACAAATCACACCTCCTCCTGCTACTTGACAAATTTTACAGCTTTGTACAGCTTTGGAAATAGGCAAAAATGTTTCATTTGACAGAGGGATTGAAATGCAGGCAGCTGAGAGATGAACTGACAAATAAAATCTGTGCTGTCTAAGTGCTTATGCATGAATTCTGGAAATGTGTTTCCAAGACAATTACACATAGATGACCTGGCATCCACCAAAACTGCAAAAAGGAGAGATTTCGGGGGCTTAGAGAGAGATGAGAGATTCAATGAAAAAAAATAAACAGTGCAATATGAAGGACTTTCCTTTTTTAACCCTGCTGAAAAAAACAGCATAGACCAGATAGCTGGTGACAAGCTTGACCAGCATATGTTGTGTTTTGGTGCTGGTATGCTGGTGACCAGCATACATTTTGCTAATATGCTGGTCCCCAGCATAACAGCATACATTTTCCCAGCATACATTGAATACATGCAAGATGGCCATCCAATAAGTCTGTAAAATATAGAACAGAATCAGTATAAAAATCAGCCAAAAAAAAATTGGCCAACACAAACAATATTAACAGTGTGTAATTTGTAACAATATGCTAATTTAACAATGAACAGCAAACAGGTTTTGATGAAAAAAAGTAACAACAAAATCAAAACATGAGACCAACCTCTCAGGGACACGTTCACACAGTTACTTTCACACCACAGGAGTGTAAATGAGTGAGCTTGGCCCTCACTCGTTATTTAGGGGTCTGCAGGTTATTTACAGGGAATTTGGTAGTTTTTGTTTAACTCAGCTTGCTGGGTTGGAGTTGGATTAGCTAGTGACAGCTAACATCACAGACAAGACCGCCCCTCCCCGAAGTTCACAGGTGTATTCAGTGGCTGTGTCAGCTTTGTGTCTTTTTTTTTGGTCTTCCTCCTCACGCATTTAAGAGAAAATGTAAACGTTAAATATAAGGTCTGTATACACACTTTCACTCACCTATGACTGAATTTGTTTACTGTATGTAACATTTATTACTGTTACCGTGTTAATGTTACACTCAAACTTTCAGCCTGGTCTGTGCTATAGCATGCTAGTTTATCTGACAATGGCTGCTAACTAGACAAACCAAAGAACCCCACCTGTGTATGAAAGAAACTGCAAAAATGTCTGTGCTTTTTAGCTTTCTTTGTAGAATGCTTACAGGGTGTATGAAGGTGGTGAAGTGATGAATGAAAGATGAATTGTTAACTGTAGTGCCAGCATGACGCTAGCTAGCTAGTGTTAGCAACCATACATAAAATGTTGAGGTGTTACAAAACACTAATCCTCTTACAAATATGCATATTTACATCTCGATTTTCCCATAAACTTTTACTTTCTTTAATGTCTTTCTTTCTAAGGTTGTAAGCGACACTGTGGAATATCTCCAGCAGGCTGAAGTGTCGAGGCCGAACCCCTACATGCTGATGTTGGGAGATAATTACCAGCACTGCTCTCAGGCATTATTGCTTCTGAGTAATAGTATCATAATGATGTCGCTGTTGAACTTGTTTTGTAGTATTTTATCTTGTGCTATTGAAAAATAAATACAAATGTTTTTTTATATCATTTGTACAATTAATTGGGTGTTGTTTATTGCATATATGTATGGTTTGCAAAACTTAGAGTTGTTTTTGTAATAGATCAGTATATCAAAGTAATTTAAATGTTTAAACTGTTTTACCCATAGACAGGTAAAATCTAAAAATAATAATAACCTATTTGTGAGGTAGAATTAATCCAGCATTATAGTTAAATATGACCTAGAATTTGGATCGAATATTTTACCCATTTTGCTGGGTTAAATTAACCCAGCATGTAGTTGGTCCAATATTTATCCAGCAGCTGGGTTAAAAACAACCCACTTTTGGGTTAGTGTATAACCTTTTATACACCAGCATTTTTTTTTTTTTGGTGTATAAAAGGTTTGTGTTGTGTTTTTAGACAACCCACAGATATTTAATAAATGTAAAATAATGTATTTACATGTTTTTGGTAAATTAATTATTTTTGTCTGCATTTGTAAGTAAACGGTCCATGTATTTACATCACACACTATTTTCAGTACTAGCTGTTAAAATACAAGCTAATGAGCTAAAATGGTAACCAATTTTAACTACCAAAACCTTGCTGGTGGCCCAGCATATAAATCATGCTGGCCTATGCTCGATTTTCCATCAGGCATGCTGGACTTCCAGAAGTTATACTCGTTCACCAGCTAAACCAGCACTAGACCAGCACTAACCAGGAAGACCAATGCTGGCAGTCAGGTTTCATCAGCGTAGATATGCTGGTCTTCTATCAGTTATGCTGGTTCACCAGCTAAACCAGCATAGATTAGCATGTAAATCATGCTGGTCTATGCTGGATTTTTCAGCAGGGAAGGCAACTAGGATATAAATTTGATTCAATGCCACTTACATAAACTTTGCAAAGAAAGTTAAAAATGAACTTTTTTTGTGCACCATCATCATCAAAGCCTTTTCTAGACCCTCATACGTAATGCTTGGCCATGCTGTAATTGTGTCAATAATCAGCATTATGACCGTGTTTGCAAATATGCCTTTGTGAAATGAGTCCAAATCTATGATTTAGCACAGACGGTTAATATATCTCTTTTAAGCAGCAGCGGAAAGACTCTGACATTCCCAATGACGGGACATTGTCACTACAAACAGGCAGATGAGATTGAAACATGTGTTTTTGCTTCCCGTTAACTTTTGTGGCTGTTTGTTAATACATGCTCACACCAGGACAACTCACGTGTAACCTGGGGGTGCTGGAGCCATGCTACTGCTGCTAAATAGCCTACAGATTATATTTAAATATTGCCCGAGATTTGTAAAACTGCTTGTTAAAATTCTTAAACTGAGACTCTAAAATTTAGAGTTTCAGTTTAACAAAAGAGCTTATGCATAAGGATCCTCACAATTATGCTGAATTAGCAGTACTGCAGGATTGAACCCTGGATTGAATTAGTTTCAAAAGACTCCCAGAAAGATAATTCACCTGGACAAACTCATTTTTTATTAATCAATTCACCCTGCTCATCTGCTCTCCATTTCCTCCTTGGAGGTTTAAAGTTCAAATGTGAATCACATGAGGCAGATGCATCTGTCACTATGGCGTTTGACTGATTGGCCTCCTATTGTTTCTTAAATAAAAAGCAAAGTGAATGTTTACTGTCATATTACAGTAGATCTTACTTGTTATGGTTGTATTTAAGTAAAGCATAGCCAAATCTGATACAAATTACAACAAAACAAACAAACAAAAAAAACGTTTCATTGTTGATGTTTTTGCAGCTGTTCCCATTATGGGTCACTATAGCAGGTTTTATGCCAGATGCCCTTCCTGATACAATCCTCTTATTTTTATTTTTACCTCCCCTTGTACGTACACCTAGGACAGAGGACAAAGTGGCTAATGAACATGGCACTCATTTCACTTTGCACATGTCAGCTATCATCTGTGACAAAGCAGCAGCTTGAGACAAACCTGGGACTTCTCCGGCAAGGATCTAATGACCAACAAAGACTTGCTAAATCAAGGATAGAAGGAAAGAAAAAGACAAAGGCTGTCTCTGTGTCCTCAGTGGGACTGATGTGACAGGCTGCACTGAGCTAACATTACCTTTGTTAGCTCAGTGAGGACTTGTCTTGCAGCTTTACATGCAACTTCTCAGAAATCTGTGTGCATTAAATGTCAGGCTGATAGCCATGCCCAGGAGGAGCCTGATGATTTGTCTCTCCTGCCAAAAGAAAACTGAAAAAAACAAATGCATGAACAATTGAATGAGTAAATAATAAAAATGCTCTATGATTAATCATTTTAATGGACCTGGAACAGCCGACACCTTCACTTTCCTGAGAGTAGGCAGCTTCAGATTGCTTGTCTGGAGATTGTGTTATACCCCTGGAGTCCATCAGAGTTTTAACAAGGTACAGATATCAATAATGATAATTAGGTCGCATTCCTCTTGCCTGGAGGTGATATAGAGATGGAAAATGTATCAGAGGTCTTTTACTATAAGTCCCTGACTCTGTTTTTAATTATACCATGCTTATGTGATTAAAACATCTTGTTGTAATTTGGAATGAAAATGCTCCTTTGCATTTCTTGCTCTCTCAGTTACAAGGCCGATGCTGTGATGACTGTGTATTTACACCACGGCTCACAAATGTGCTACATAAATACACCCGACTTCAGTTGGCTTTGGATTAACACTTTTGCTATTTAAAGAATAACCCTGACAGTCAGTTTATATCAGAAATAAAAGCAGAGCTGCTTCTATGCAAAGCAGAACCCATATTAATAAATTTATATTATGTATCTTTTAAAATAAAAATTTATTTATTCTAAATAAAAAAAAAGAACTGAGGAAGAATCCAAATCACAAACTGGACAGTTGGGAAAAGTACGGAATAGTTAACGTTGATTCATGGAAAGCTTTAAACTGAATCAGTGTTCTTGCTTCTTACTTACAAATACGATTTTTTTTTTTCTTCACTCCTGCTGCAGAAAATATCTCAGCAACCTTATGTAAATAATAAACCACTCAGTGTAGTGCTGTTTTAGGAAAACAATTAGCAATAATCAAGCTGGTGTGATGAACTAAAAATCATAGCTTTTTCTAATAATTTCATTCATAAGAATAAACCAGGTAAAATCCTCATTCTTGGTCAGGAGCTCAGATATTGTACGAGACCGGGCTGCTCCAAATCACACACCTGCTTTAAATGGGTTTTTAAACAGCTTGAGGCACATTGACACATTTTGTTTTAATAAAAATAGGATTTTGATTTCTGTTAAAGCTTCACTGTGTTAGCCCTGTCAATTCCTGATGTTTCACTGCTCCATTTACTTCCTCTTTCACTAACACAATGGAATTCACTAACTGATAACGAGCTAACGGGTTTAATTTCGCCTGCTGGGGTCGTTTATGAATCTCTTACACTCTAAATGAAAATAGCAGATGGCTAGATTGTCGAGTTCTTAGTATTAAACAAGAATCTTGAGAGAGAAAATATGAATTAATTTCTACTTCAATATTTGACGATGATTTGAAAACAATTTCATATTTTGGTGAGGAAAATTAGTCTCATAAGGAATTGTTCAAAAGCACAGTTCTTTTGAGTTCTGAATTGTGATTATAGTTAGAAGTTGTTGCTTAACTTAAGGCAGCTCTGTTTCTATAGTAACAAAATCCTAAAGAGATTGAAAATGTAAGAGATTTATTTAACTTCTATGGAAGGAGTCTCTGGTGTCAGCACTTTGTAAGAGGTAAAGCTGTAAACTTTGCTTTTCCTGATGCGACACACAGAACAGCATGTAATAGGAAACTTTGAGTGCAGGAGCAAAATGTAGTACAGTGTCATAACCGCACTAGTCGAGCTGCAGTGAACCGTGCTTGGCAGCGCCTCTGGCTTCATCCATGTAAACAATCGGGAGGAAGCTGAGACAGATGGAAATACTGAAATAATGAGGTGAGATCTGAATGTGTTATGATTGACACAGTGGTAAGTGGTAACAGTTGGCTTAGGTGGATGAAAAGCTGAGGTTTTACGATGTAAGCACATTATATATGTATGTGATGTAAAGTGGAGGATAAACCTCTCAAAATATATTACACATTGATATGCAGAAATGGTGAATTGATAGCCATACAGGTGTTACAAATTAAACTGCATGCTTACATAATAATAAACAACTGTATTTTATACCTTTTGTTGAAAATATTTGAAAAACATTTATTTATTAAGCAAAACAGAATGCATATACTCAAGTTATTTCAGTACAGGTGCATGTAATGTAGAGCGATTAATAGGAGAATGCCTGAGAAATGGTCCATGTCTTTATGCTAATAGTGCCACGTGGAAAGGAGGCACTGCTGAAAGGAATCCGAGTGCATGCAGAGAAATCAGATGTTCTCAGGGTTTATGTTGCTCAGGAGTTTGAAGAACACATCACGCATTCAAACGAGTTTTATTCATGCACAAGCATAATATTGGCAAATAACTATTGGTACCATGGCATTATTCATTTTTTCATGTGCAAACCAAAAGTCAAGAGTGAATCTTCTGTCAGAGAACCTGTCATAATTAATTGAGCTCCTTTCATATGAACACTAGGAAATAAAAACAATATAAAACCATCCAGAATAACAAATTGTCTGAATTTATCTGAATTAATTTATTCTTGTGTGTGTGTGTGTGTGTGTGTGTGTGTGTGTGTGTGTGTGTGTGTGTGTCAGCAGGATAACTGCAAAAGCTCAAGCATCTTCATCCTCATTCATCTCCTACAAATCCTCCAGATATGCTTCAACACCATCTGTCAGACATAATTACTACAGCAAATCAAGAAGGACCCAAGAGTTTACTCTCCATCAGGAGGTACCTAGTAGACAAACATGTATCTGGGCCGGTATTCACAAAGCGTCTTAGACCTAAAAGTTGCTCCTAGTGACAAAATTCTTAGAATTATGACATTTTCTTAGAATTTCACCTTAAATTTGGTATTAAATCTTAATAAAGATAAAAATGATTCAAGAACATCTTACACTTCCTAAGGTAAAAAAAATGTTAAGAGTAGAGAGGACTTAAGAGTTTCTATAGCAGAGGACAAAATGGCGGAAAAGATTTCTGTCCAGGTTGGGTTTCTTGTTGTGTAACTTCCTTCCATCTCGCTTGGATTGTTGGCTTCATGCCATCCAAAAAAGCAACTCAAATAGACTGTCCTGCAATCATGTAACTTGGTAAAAGGTGAGCCATTTTGCTCCAATCAAGCTAAAATGGATTATAAATGATAAATACTGTAACTACTGTGTGGAAATTGGTTGTTTCTAAAGTAGACACATTTTCAACATTTGGCTGTTTAATTATCTTTAAGATATTTAGCCTATAACAGAAACTTTGCATAAAGTAGCCTGCACTCATGATTGTACAGTTTCTTTATTTACAAACATGATGATTTTACTGTCTATTCTATTTTCAGATTCTACGTTCACAGAGAGTACATTTCAAGACCTTTGCAGAGGTCTGAGGTTATTTTTCTTTTTTAATCAACCAATCACAGTCCTTGAATTTCTGCATCTTTCCTAGCAACGGGGTCAACCACACCTCCTGACTAAGATAAAGGTTTTTGTAATTTCCTTACTCAGAGTTGCTCTGAGAAGATTTCTAAATCACTTTTAGTCTAAGACTTCCAGCTAGGACTTTTTTAGGCTAAGATAGGAGCTTTCTGAGAGAATTCTAGGAAGCTTTTTGAATTCGGGGCCAGATACTTAAACCAGCCAGTTGGTGATTCTCACCAATGTAGAGTAGATTTTCCTTGCTTATCAAACTGTTGCCACAGGATGTTGGTCCAAACACTGAGGAACAAACTCATTTCGCTGTTTGTATCCAAGATTCTATCCTTTTAGGCACCACAGGTGATACTTGGGATGCGGATAATTTGGTAAATCAAATGTTGAGGGAGCATGAGTATCCTCATACCTATCAAAACCCTCATTGAGGAAATCACTAAAGGTATAAAAGTCATCTTATTAATTCATTGCCATTTACTGGGTCAGGGCGACAGCAAATTCCTGAATTTATCCCCTCACTTCTGGGTGTAATGCAAGAAAACATCTTGGATGTGATACCAAGCCATTCTAGAACAACATGGACACACACCTTCACACACTTATTCACACTAAGGGGCTGATTAGAATCGCTGATAGAGTCTGCCATATGAAAGTTTAAAAAAAAAAACACTAATACAGAGTGAATCAAGGTCACTGAATATGCTGTCATGTCTAATCTGTCATGTCTCTCATACATAAAATTGAGCCCAATATTACATTAGTTAACTGGGTTACAGTATAATATACATTCAGCGAGGACAGAATAATCTTTGAAATTAAAGACCTTGGCAGGAGAAAACTTTTCTGCGGATAAATGATAAATCATTCAAATGATATATCTCTTCTGCCATAACATTTTGTTTTAAAAAGGATGCATCTGTGTCTTTCATTTTATTTTGCTTTGGTTTATTGATGGAATGAAAAAATATGCTCTTGGCATTCTAACCAAACTCTCATCACTTACAGAAACCGAGCACTTTTCTGGATTAAACAGTCCTGCTGCCTGACATTAACATGTAAATGAGAAATAGACAAAATGTCAGAGTTCAGTCTCTCCCCACAGATTCAGCTGTGCTGCTCTGCACTTTGTGTTGGAGCTCTGTGATTACAAACAGCAAGTCCTATTCCATTACCCATCAAGTGATGTCCAAAGTCACATACCATACTCGACCAATCTGCCATGCTCCCAGTGTTTTAACAGTAATTGCCCTTTAAAGGCAGAGGAAGTCAAGACTGACAAAGCAGAAATGTGCATATTGAGAATGTCTGATAAGCTGAAGACCTGCAGAGGAAACTGAAAAAGATGAGATATTGTGTAGCCCCTCTGTGGCTCGTTGATTATAGAACACTACTACAAGATTAAGCAACCTTTGGGGAACTGATGTAGAAGTGAAAGAATCCTGGGCCCATATTCATAAAGCTTCTTAAGCCTAAAAGTTGGTCCTAGCGATGAAATTCTAAGAAAATTCTTAGAATTATGACATTTTCAAAGTCTTAGTAAAAAGATAAAAATGATTCACGAAACATCTTAGCCCTTAAAACAGCTCCTAAAGGTAAAAATTGTAAAGAATAGAGAGGAGGACCTTTAAGAGGCTTAAAAGTTTCTATAACAGAGGACAAAATGGTGGAAAGAAGAAATATTCTCCAAACACTGAACGTAAAGCTAAAAGTAAACACTGCTCTTCTGTACAATTTGGTTTTCTTGTTGTTTTACTTCCTTCCAGAGAATTGTTGGCTACATACCATCCAAAAGTGCAACTTTAAATAGACTGTCCTGCAATCATATAAATTGGTCAAAGATGAGCCATTTTGCTCCCATCGATCTGAAATGGATTAGAAGTAACAAAACCAGTATGGTAAATAAATGTAAGAACTTAACTGTGTGGAAATTGGTTGCTTCAAAAGTAGACACATTTTCAACATTTGGCTGTTTTAATGAACTTTAAGATATTTATCCTACACCAGACACTTTGCATGAAGTATCCTGTAGTCATGATTATACAATTTCATTATATACACATGTGGACAAAATTGTTGGTACCCTTGGGTCAATGAAAGAAAAACTCACAATGGTCACAGAAATAACTTTAATCTGACAAAAGTAATAATAAATAAGAATTCTATGAATGTTAACCAATGAAAGTCAGACATTGCTTTTCAACCATGCTTCAATGGAATTATAAAAAAAATGAACTCATGGAACAGGCCTGGACAAAAATKATGGTACCCCTAACTTAATAGTTTGTTGCACAACCTTTTGAGGCAATCACTGCAATCAAACAATTCCTGTAATGGTCAATGGTTCTCTTCTGCTCTCTCTCTCCCTCTCTCTTTTTCCCTTTACCTGTCTCTCTTTCAAGCTATACATATTGCTCATGAGCTGCCATTGATCCAGACCCCCGTTGCCCCCTGGAGCTGTCTGACTCGTCCTGGTGTTCTGCTTCTGGTTGGAAATCTCATCGCATGGATGCCCCGTGTGGTCTGCCTGAGATGCATGTGGTGACTGGGGATGGTTCCACTTTTCCACGAAGATGGTCCTGTCCTCAGCTGATTCAGACAGCTGTTCTGAGGACTTGTGACTTCAGTCACTCGATAGCTCAGGACCGAAAACATCCTCAGGTCTATTTTGTCGGAAAGGACTTCGAACGCCAGCAGTGCGGCATTGAAGCGCAGCATCTCGTTCCTGCTTTATCAGGGAACAAGGTTACAGCTAAGTAACCCAAGGCATTCCCTTTTAAAAGCTGCACTTGGAAATGCTATGGGAACGAGAATACCAACGCCGCCACCCTGCAAGTGTCTGGACCCCCAGGTTGTGTTGCGTGTGCGCACAATAGCCAAGGAGGTCTCAGACCTAGCTCTGGGATGCTGACTCGAGGATCCGTGAGCCCGGGGTAGCATTGACATCCAGTCTATAAAATCTAACAAACGTGCCCGAGCAATTGATGAAGGCAATCCCCCTGGTCGAATGAGCCCTGATTCCCAGAGGCGAAGTGTGACCATGCGCCTCATAGGCTACGGCAATTGCATCTCTCACCCAAGTTGCGGCCCCCATGGCGAATGAAAAGCTGCTCTGACTTACGCCACTGGCTAGTGCTGTGGACATAAATCTGAAGAGCACGTACTGGACACAGTAAGTGAACTGTGAAAGGCGGAGGACAGAAGGTTTCGAGAATGACTGACTGGGTGCAAGGTCGAGAATGGAACCTTCAGAAGATAGTTCGGGTGAGGATGCAAAATAGCTTTGCCTAGGCCAGGGGCAAAGTCTAGGCAGGATGGGGAGACTGACAGAGCCTGCAGATCCCCAATCCTCTTCAAAGAAGTAATAGCCATAAGAAAAAACATCTTAAGAGACAGAAGCCTGACAGGCACTGACTCTAGTGGTCCGACAGGGGTGTTTGCCAGGCCTTCGAGTACGATAGCTAAGTCCCACGAAGGGACCGTTGCTCTAATGCTGTTATTTTCCTTTCGTTATCGCTTGCACACACACACACACAAACACAAAGCGATCCTGCAGACAAATCTGAGGATGTTTCTGGTTCACTCCTATTTTTAACCTGCAGGTGCACCTCATCAGATGATGTCACCTGACTGAGTTTATAAGCCAAAGTATTTGGCGTGTTTGATACACACAGGCTTCACAACCGGAGAACAAAGATGTTCCCATAGCGTTTCCACGAATCATCAATTGTAGCTTTTGAAAAAGAACTTCTAATCTCACACAGTATGATGCATATGAATTGATGCTATCTGTTATACCCAAATGAGAATGAGTTCCCTGCTGAGTTTGGTTCCTCTCATGGTTTCTTCTTATTACCATCTCAGGGAGTTTTTCCTTGCCATTGTCGCCATCATCCTCGGTTTGTTCATCAGGGAAAGTCTTATCATTTTGATTCATACACGTTCATATCTATTATTGTCAGGGTGCTGTGCGTGGGTATAAGAAGAGGCATATGTGCAGAGGTGACATGCGGGTGAAAAGTCTTTTAACGGAAACACAAGGGAAACAGAAAAGGAACTTAACCAGGAGATAAAACATAGGTGACAGACTAGGAGATAACATGAGGCTAGGGGCTACACTAAGGCTAGGGCTAAAGAAGGGCTAGGAGCTAACAAAAGGCTAGGAAAAACATGGAACTAGGAAAACCTGGAGCTAGGAGAATATACATAAGGCTAGGAGAAATAAACAGAACTAAACAGGGAAACAAACAAACCACAAACCAAAGAAAACAGAAAATCAAAGGAAGTGTCTGGGCACTTTGGCGCCCTCTAGGGGTAATCCCTGACATTACCCCCGCAAAAGGCGCACCACCGGGGCGCCAACGGAGAACCCGGACACCCTCCCCAAGGTCCCAGAACCATCCTCCCCACAGCGAGGCTGCAAAGCATTTGCCCTTGGAGTGGAAAGGAGATATAGCGGAGCGAGCACAGAATCCTCGAAGAGGGGCAGCAGAGCGAGCACGGCGTCCTCCAACCCGTGCGGAGGCGGTGGCAGGAGCACTGTGTCCTCCAACCCGTGCGGAGGCGGAGGCAGCTCGCTGTCCTCCTCAATGCAGGACGGCGGAGGAGCTGGATCATGCCTTTCGGGGCACTCTGGCACGTCTGGGCCCACAGCGGGGCTGACAGGAGATTCAAGGCCTCCACTGAGGCGGACAGGACATTCAGGGCCTCCACTGAGGCTGGCTGGAGTTTGAGTGTTGAGCTTGGTGAGCTGGTTCTGGAGCAGTGCGCCCATCTCCAGCAGGGCTTGCATCCGTTCTTGATCTTTCGCGAACCTGCACACATTAATTTGTTGGATGAGTTCACCTGCCAGCTTTTGGAGCACTAGCCTCCGTCATTGATGCTCCTCGCTCTCCTCCTTTTGAGGACACACAGACTCCTTCCGAGGCACTCCGCCGGCAGTTGCTCCACTCGCTCCGGTGTGCCCCAAGTAGTTCTGTCAGAGGGCAAGCCGACTCCCCACGAATGACGGTCATAGCCCCCCCCCAAAAAAATTTTACCAGGGGAGGCTCCTCTGCTATGCCATTGTTGAGGTCTTGCATTCTGTCACGGGTGCTGTACGTGGGTATAAGAAGAGGCATATGTGCAGTGGTGACGTGCGGGTGAAAAGTCTTTTAATGGACAAAAACACAAGGGAAACAGAAAAGAAACTTAACCAGGAGATAAACCATACGTGACAGACTAGGAGATAACATGAGGCTAGGGGCTACACTACGGCTAGGGCTAACAAAGGGCTAGGAGCTAACAAAAGGGCTAGGAGCTAACAAAAGGCTAGGAAAAACATGGAACTAGGAAAACCTGGAGCTAGGAGAATATACATAAGGCTAGGAGAATAAACAGAATTTAACAGGGAAACAAACAAACCACTTAACTTCAGACAGCCAAAACCCAAAATGAACAGCAACCCTAATCCAACTGATGCCAGACATAGACTGGTGAAACTCAAGAACATTTATAATCAAACTAATGAGCAACCTCGGTTCAGGTGAGCGCTCCCATCACCTGACCGAGGTGCATTCTGGGACATGGAGTTTTTCACAGAAAAGAACACAAAAAAACAGAAAAACAAAGGAACAGATGAGAACAGAAGAACAACCTGAACATGGTGTACATATTCTATCTTCCTCTCATCTCTTAACCTCCCACAGGGTCTGACATCTTTATCACTGAAAATATATCAATCTTACCACTTTTCCATTTCCGTTTCTGCAATTCCATTCATCAAGCAATGCACCAGGGCTGGGAGGCTCACTAAAATGACATGAGGAACAGCAGAGATATTAAAGGCATGAAAAAGCCTACATAAAACATGACGGAGAGGAATGACACAGCGAGGCCAGAAAACTAAAAACCCTAAAATCAATGAGATGCTTATCAACAGTGATGTTGATGAGCATCAGTGACCTGGTTTGTAAATGAGTGGCAGGTGCTCCACCCACTTCTGCCAACCTTCACAGCTTGTTTCAGTTGCCTTCGGGCTGCTCTTGTGTGGTGGTTATCAAAGCGAATCACACATGACAGAATATGGAAGGTCTGCAAAGACATTGTAGCATGAAAAATTGCCTGCCCAGTGTCCGCATCCCTGGATGCAGATTTTTTTTTTTTCAGTAGACACCACAAAAAATCAAAACACCCACATAGGCTTTAACCCTTGTGTGGCCTTCGGGTCAAATTGACCCGTTTCTAATTTTTACAAGAATAAAAATGTTACAAGTGTATATTCTTTTCGCCTGAAACTCCATGGCCTTAGCTCATTTTCTGTGATAAACATGTACAAATAAAGAAAAAAAAACTGCATCCTTGCTACTTTACCCCACACACTTAGATCCTTCATAAGGTCTTTGGGTCATTTTGACCCGCATACACAGCGGAGCACAGACATGCACATCAAGACACACCAAAGCACAGAAGGAACTGTTTGATCTCTCTTGAACTTCTGACACATGTCCAGTAGTTTAGAGTGTTGTTTGATAACATTCTACACATCAGACATTTTCTCTGACTATATGCCTCGCACCTGCTAATCACAGGGACGTTACAAAAAGAGATAAATATGTCTGCTTCACAGAGAGTCAGGAACACAGCGATGCAGAAGAGGAAATTGTCTCAGAATATGATGATGACGTAGAGACAAATTCAGATTCTGAGAGTGAATCTCAAGATGACCAGGAAGATGCACCTCAAAGAGCAGCAAATGGAGGACTACAAAAAGCTACTGGAGCACCCCAAGACCCTTCTGCTAGTGGAGGACAGCAGACATTTCTGTCAAAAAATGGACAGATTGAATGGTGTTTGTCCCCGGTGGGAGAGTCCCCTCACTCAGCTGCAAACATAATTCGGATGGTACCAGAACCCACACGATTTGCAGTCGCACATGTTCAAGATATAAAGTCATCTTTTGAGCTGCTGATTCCTACTCTATTCTATTGTTCTGGACATGACCAATCTTGAGGGAAGACGTGTTTATGGTGAGCAATGGATCAAAGAGCAAAGAGATGGATTTCATGCATCTGCATACCTACATTGGCATCTCATCCTTGTTGGTGTCTACAGGCCAAATGCGAGTCCACTGAAAGTTTATGGGATGCTGAAACAGGGAGAGCAATTTTTAGAGCCACAATGTCTCTGAAGAACTTCAAGGTATTTTCACAAATCATCAGATTTGACAACCGGGAATCAAGACCTGTTAGACAGTGGGGTGACAAGCTGGCAGCAATCCGCACTGTGTGGGACCAGTGGGTGGACCAGCTTCCCCGCCTTTACAACCCTGGGCCAAATGTAACTGTAGATGAACGGCTTGTGTGGTTTAGGGGCCGCTGCCCTTTCAGGCAGTATATGCCTTCAAAACCAGCAAGGTATGGTGTCAAAATCAGGACTGCATGTGATGCTGTTTCTTCATATGCATGGAACATGTACATTTATACAGGGAAGCAAGAAAAAAAACAGGGGACACGAGTGGTGCTAGATATGGCACAGGGCCTAAGTGGTCACAACATTACCTGCGACAACTTTTTCACATCATACAAACTGGGACAGGAGCTTCTCAAAAGAAAGCTGACAATGGTTTCGTAAACAATTTCGTAAAAATAGGACAGAGCTCCCACCTGAGGTTCTCACTGTGAAGAGCAGACCAGTGCATTCCTCCAACTTCTTGTTCACAGCCAACACTACCCTGGYRTCTTACATACCAAAAAAAGGAAAGAATGTGTTGCTGATGAGCACTCTACACAAGGATGGGAAAATAAGTAGCTGAGAGGATCGCAAGCCAGAGGTCATACTTGACTACAATGATATGACTGACATGATTGACAAAAAAATAATCAAACACAAAATTGTGTTCTAGTAGGGACTGGTTGCAATAATTCAAGATATGTTCTCTATATTGTATGAATTTGAGATAAAAGTCATATATGTTAATGTGTTATGGAGTAAAATTTTGATTTTTAATTGCTTTTAACACCCCAAATATGTCTCGGGTCAATTTGACCCGAGGATACTGGAGGGAMCCAAAATGGGAATAGCCCACAAAGGTTAATATTCAATAAAGTGAAAGAAGAATCTGAAGGTTTAGATCTCCTTAAAGTTTAGGTCTCCTTAAGGTTAAGCTGTTCTTTTCATGAAATGCTGCTCCGTTTGCAGTGAGCACAAGACCATATGACCTGGACAAGGCAGCAGTCATCTACCGTCCTGTTCACTGATGAGTGTCGGGTCACCTTGCATGGAGAAGGCGAGGTGAGCAATACGCTGAGGTCAACATGATCTCCAAGGGTTTGCTTTGGTGGAGAAGGTGCAACAGTCTGGGCAGGCATCATCAGTCAGTGCAAAACAGATTTGGTTATTGTAGATTGCTCAGTCACTGAACGTTCTGACCTCAGAGACATCATAGAACCCATCATCATGCCCCAATTCCACCAGCACACCCATAACTTTCTGTTCATGGATGATAATGCTCCACCACATCGTGGGATGATTGTCACAGCTCGACTTCAGGAAGTTGGAGTGCCTCATATGGTATGGCCGTCAATGTTCCCTGACCTGAACCCCATAGAGCACGTCTGGGACCAGTTGAAGCAGAGACTGGACTCGTACCCCACCCTCATGTGACCTGGCAGAACTGTTTGTAGCACTTGGGGAAAAGTGGAACCCATTGCCTCAGAACAACATCATGAGCCTATTGAGGAACTTGAGACATCGCTGTCAAGCTGTCATTGCGGCAACAGCAGTCTTAGTCTTGAGAGATCTATTTGCACTTAAAATCTTTATAATTAATTTATTAATGAATCTAAATTACAAGTCTATTGAGTGATTGTAATGCCTTCTGACTGAACCTATAATCAAATTAATATTTACAACACAGATGAACTTCATTCTCTAATTACAATACAAATCTCATGTAGACATTCAGCTTCATCTCTCTTTCATGAAAAGTCAAACACAAGTCACATAAAAGCTCAAAAGTTTCAAAGTCTTTAATTCTCCAGCATTGCTTGAAAAATATTTAGGCAACACTTACCATATTTACAATGAACTTCCAAATGAAGTGTAATTCTAAAGTCTAATTAAGAGAACTTTCTGCTTTGCTTTTTGCACATGGCAGTTGATTAACCTCCAATAAAGACAAGCATAAATGAGGCATGAATTCGTCAGCGCAGATTGGTTCAGATTTTTAATTGGAGCAAAAATAATTCATATATTTAATGAACATTTCTTTCTGGAAAACTATTAAAGCCAAATATTAAGAGCTGAATATTTGATCTTCTGAGTCCTTATTTATATCCAGATAATCAATTAAACACACTGACAGTGATTGTAACAGACAAACAATTATCACAGTCAAGACATAGTGAAGTTACTCAGATTATAACAGAAAATGTCTTTATTATTATTAATGCTGTTATTATTATTTCAGGGCACTGATGGCTCAGTGGTTGGTGCTTCACCTGCTATGCGGAATGCCTGGGTTCCATTCCCAGCTAGTGCCCAAACCCCAGCCACTGGATGCAGTTCTGGTCCCAAACTTTGCATCTGGCATAAAACCTGTGCCAAGCTTGTATGTGTGGACTGGATGGTCTGTTTTTTTGCGACTAGCAACAACGTTATTATTATTTCATTTCCACACATTCCTCTACAGTTGCTTATTTGAGCCTAAGCACTATGACATCAGGCATCATGGCTATTATGTCATTGCCATGAAAGTGTTGATGTCTAATAGTGCTGATGTCACATTTTGTAAAGGACTCTCTTGTTCTTCTAAGAATTATTATTAGGGCCCAAGCACTATGACATCAGCACAATGATGTCATACTGTCGCTATGATGGTATCACCATTGCTATAAAAGTGTTGATGTCTCAAAGTGCTGATGTCATATTGTTCAGATTTGTGTGTGTGAAGGACCTCTTTTTTTTGGATTATTAGGGCCAAAGTACTATGACATCACCTTATTTCGTCATAGGTTGTAAGTGCCCCCTTTTTTTGTATTCATTACAGTGGAACCTTGGATTACAAGCATAACTCATTCCGGAAGCGGGCTCGTATTCCAAAACACTCCAACCAAATTAAACCAAATCTAATTTTCCCATAAGAAATAATGAAAACTCAAATTATTCATTCCACAGCCCAAAAAAATAAATACATAAAATAATCCCGATAGATAAATGTTTCTGTATGTGTATTTGTGTGTGTGTGTGTGTGTGTGTGTGTGTGTGTGTGTGTGTGTGTGTGTGTGTGGAATTAACCCCTTCCCTCGCCTAGTCTTACACAGTAAAACTCCTCCTCCCTCCCCCCCAACTCACTTTTTAAGTTTCACAACAAACACACACACAATGGAAACACTGTCTAATGACACTCGCATGAGCGCAGACTAACGAAATCACTGCTGTAAAGTAAAAAAAATGAACCAGCACCTTACCTTTGAAAAGAATCACGATAGAGCTGAGTTTTAAAAGAACTAATTATATATATATATATAAACACAGTATCCTTACTGAAAAGATTTACAGTACATTTGATTGTGTGGAGCATTAGTCATGCAAATATCCGTGTTACTACCAAACTATTAGCACATTAGAGTGAGTGTGTTCATATAAACCTTTAAACTGAGAATTCAACAGCGCTGTGCTCAGGAAAAAGCCACACTTAATGTTTCATCCCTGATCAGGGCAGAACATCACATCACCTGCAGATCAGGGTCCTGAAACATCAGGCTTGATCTATATTGTCAGGTGCTGATTGATCCCTGCTGCGTCTAAAAGCCACTCGAGACATCAGAGTGCCAGGAAGAAGCGACATCCATAATGCCAGCTGGGAAGAGCTTTCTCAAATACACAGCAGAAGGTCTGTTAGAGAGGCAAAAAAAAAGAAGAAGAAGAAGAAGAAATAGATTTTTTAAAAGCGTGGAAAAGTGAAAAGCTACAAAAACATGGCATTTAAAACTTTCTGTTTGGAGAGTTCACCACATGACACCACTTGGCCTTTCGCAATTACAGCGAGATTGCTTCATTTCTTCAGAGAAAGCTGGAAGTCTTCAGTCAGGCTCTTACTGCACAGATTCTTAATCACTGTTCTTGATTAGACATTGCACAGTCTATAGCCTTCTTTAATCTCACTGTTAGCATGAGGGCAAAGAGATGGAGATCTGAGGTCTCACCAAACTCTAAACCATCCCTAGATGTATGATATTTAAAATAATTGTCTATCTGAATAAAAATGAAGAAAAGCACTGTTGAGATTGTGGGTGGTTCAGTAATTAGAAATAACAAATAGCTTCAAATAACGCTTGAATTGTCTAGTTGATTAGACACGGCATATCACCACAATAAATTAACTAATTAATTTAGCGATTTAATCCATACATTTTCATGGGAGGAGTCACTGTGGACATTTGCATTTCAGACAGACAGACAGACACGGTACTTTGTAGCTGGTATCCAAGTCTGGCATTTCTTGGTAAATTGTTTCTTCTCGACTCACCATCATGATGCAAAAACGACAAAATAACGACTAATCAAACATTTCACTGATTTCATTTGATTAAGATTCTTCTCATTATAAACTCTTTCCGTCATGTCTTATCTCAAAAGAACTTCTGTAACCTTACTGGACATCTGCCAAAGGCCTCTCATCATCTCGTGATATTTTATTGATCTCACTCGGACAGAATCTGATTGTCCAGAGATTGAGCCCATCCCTGAGTGACACTCTGACAAATACCTATCAAAACTCTTTTCTTATAGAATGACATCAGTTTTCTCTCACAAATCCAATAGAGATGTGGTTTTTGGCATACGCTGTAGGGGTAAAGGTGAGGCAGAGGGTAACCAATATGGGAATTCATGAGAGTAATACCACTTGCAGTACATACTTAAATAACCATAGACTCATCGATCATAAGTATCTAATCATATTCTAAAAATATCTCACTGACACAACGTTTTATGAACTGTAATGTTTAACATATAGATGATCAATCTGATGAGCCTCAAGTGATGAATGGTTTCAAAGTATTTGAATGTTGTGTGAAGATAAAATTCGAACAATGGTGACTCATTATTGTAAAATGAACTGCCAAAAAGTGTACAATTATTATATGTAGTCAGAGGTAGGAGGTGCATGAGTACATCGTTTTATTAAAGGGTTTTTTTTTACTAATACTCCGCTTAAAAGTAGAATAGATATCTGTATTCATACTTAAGTATGTTTCAGCATGGTGTTGTGTTATCTAGGCACATTTATGTGTGGTATTTGAATCAGGAATTTCACCACCTACTGATTGTTACATAGTTGTGTGTGTAATAAGAGGTGTTTGGGAAGAAATGAAGAAATGAAAAGCAGACAGCAATGAAACCAGCATGTTCACAGTCAGGTAGAGGGATGAGAGAAAGAGAGAGGGAGAAAGATTTTAACAGACTTTATTAAAGGAACTTTGTAAATATGTAAATAAATGTAAATATTTAAATAGTGTTTTTTTTTTAGTTTTTTTTTTTTTTAGAAATAATTCCCACTAAGCCCCCACCCCTTCCCCACTGTTAACAACTCTTTTTTCCAGTTTTACTTAAAAAAATCAATAAAAATGTTGTTAATTGATTTACAGTCCTGTTCAAAGTTGATAGTTTTAGTTTAGCTGCTGTCCATTTCTGCTTCCCCCTGTGTGGAAGTGGTTGTTTGTTTTTTATTACTTATTGCATTGTTTTGTTTTTTTTGCAGTTTCTTTTGTTTAGTCATTAGTGTTTTCATCACGCATCTTTTTTCTATTTCTGACAGTTGTAAAAAGTGGTTAGTTTGCTCATCAATGTCTATGGGTGTGTGTGTGCTGCGGTGCTGAGGGTCTGACTGTGTTTTCCGTTTTTGTGGTGGGTTCTGTACTTGACGACTCCTCTCTTTTCCTTGTTGGTTTAGCCGCCGTGTTTTCTGTCGGTATCGGTGGTGGTGTGCAAATCTGCGGTTGCTGTACCTCTTCAGTGGAATCATATCTGGCTACTAAGAACACACGTTTCGAGAATGTCGCAAGCTGCCGCAGTTTACGCTGTTTACGGCAGTGTTGATGTCCAGATCAGCGCCGAGTGCAGCCTGTCCCCCCCTGGACTCAGGCTCCTCAGTGTTCTCTTGCTGGCTGTCCCCCTTGAGCTCCCCAGCTGCATAGCTTCATGTGGACAACTCAGCTTTTTATGGCTGATGTCACTGCATACAAAACACCTCAGCTGCTATGTGGTGGGAAAAAAACAGTAACACTTCTCCCCCTCCTTACATTTGAATTTTATATTTAGTGTCCCTTCCTTGTTGTTTAAAATCATTGAAATCTGCCGGCAAAATGACAGGATGTGTCACATTTTGGAGCTCTTGCACCCGAGAGGGATAGCTCTCATTGGGCCCATGAACTTCCCGAAGTGGGCAAGCAGGGACAGCTACACGAGTAGTTGTTTTTTTTTGAGTGCATGAGACGTTTGTCTTGGTCAAAAAGACCACCACTGCTTTGTTAATCCCGGAGGCCGAGTAGATGTTCTCACACCCGATCTGCTCTTCCACCGCTAACAGCACTTCCTTCACTTGAGCACCATCCATCGGAACACACCTGAATCCATGCCGGAAAGACAAAGACTCCTCACCGGCCTCAGAGGCCAGGGTGCCTCTCTCACTCCCTCTCACTCTAAAATTGTGACTTTTGACTGATGTGACTTGTGACTGATGAGAGTTAAAATCTTTAACTCTGTACTTTTAATACTTAAAGGTGAGTACTTTTACTCAATTACACAAGTAAATGGCAGACTTTTACCTCTACTTGAGCAATACTTGTCCTAGGGAATTTGTAAGATTCTTTTAATTATTTTTTTTTCCCCAAACTTGTAAAATTATCTATCAAGATAGTGCTGGAAATATTAAGCAGGTGTGAAGGCTGAGACAGAATTCAAATCTGATAAACAGTCCAGAAGGCCACATATCCAGTAAAAGTGCCAGCTGCAAAGATGTAGAAGATAAGAGTGAGTAAACAATAAAACCATGAGTGGATCTTGAGAAAGGTGGACTGCAAATTAAAAGGAAAAAAAAAAAGATTAAATAAATTGGGAACATATGAAAAAACAAATCTAAACATTTTGCCGTAAAGCTCTTCAATTAGCAGAAACCCACCAGTGCTCAGTGAAGCATGGTGGTGGGAGCATCCTGTTGAGATTTCCCGCAGCCTCTTGGTTGCTTCTCTGCATAGCACCTCCTTTAACCAGCCACTGAGTTTTGTTGAAAATCCATGTCTAGTCAGATCTTTGCTTGTTTAGCACTTTTTACCATATTAATGTCCCAGTAGGATTGAGAGTGGAGGTGCTGAGGGGATTGTCAGCAACGATTCAATCTCATTTTTATCTCTATTTTATTTATAAACTGTATCTGATTAACATAAACATTGTTATCCATAATCATCCGAGAGTCTGATATATACAGTATTTCTTTCCCCGTACATCCTCATGGTAGCGCCCGGAGATATTTCATCTTATATGAGCAATGTTTCTCTTTGAGAGGTACAAGCCTACAAGCTGTTTGCATAAATTACCTGAACTGAAACATACAATAAGTAATGCAGAAAACACACTGGATTTTTAAATCGTTCGTATTCGCCTGCTTTCTTACTTCCTTTTGTGCACCTCTCCAACGATTCAACTGTGTTCTGCATCAAACACGAGCGTTTAAAGAAACACGAAGCCGACTCTGGAGGATCTTTACTTAGAGGGAGTTTGTTACAGAAATTGTTCTGTTCATGCATACTGGCTGCTTTAATGCATACTCATGAACACTTGAATACATGAATACGTAATGAGTCTCGTGTTTAAACTCAGCTTATTGTAATATGAAATTATTCATATGAAACTCAGCTTATTGTAATATGAAATGGTTTTAAGGGTATGAAATTGTTGCTCAGTAATTCTTTGTAATCTCTTTAGGAGTAACGAGCATGTGCGACACAAAGCAAATATTATTTTCTGAATGACCTTTTCAGGTCAAATAGGAAAATATATTGAGGATTCCACTAATTTCAGTGTAAAATAATCAGATTATTAATTCATATTATAGTGACTAAGAGCTGCAGAATTCTGAAATACTGCCCTGGTACCTTACACCTTAGGGACATGACAGCAGCAGGCATTTCTGTTAGCGGAGACGATTCTGGTCATCAGATAGAGATTGTGAAAGCTTATATATGAATCCTGCTCTAAAGTTGGATGTGTTCATGTGGATGCTTTCAGACCGTCAGTCAGGTGATTACAGACATGGAGGATGTACTGTAGCAGCTCCATCCTTTACTATTCTTTACTATTTAACATCTTTTTTCATTACAGTTAATAATACTAACAATTACTGATAATAAACTAATTAAATGTAAATTAAGTAAATTAATAGGATATAAGCATGTTGAATAACATTTAATAATCACTTAATGAATATAAACCTGTGATTAGTCAGTTTATGATCTCTAATGCTGTGTTTTTTAAACACACATGAATCCTGACCCGCCTCCGTTCACAAGGTTAGGTGGTGAATAATGAGTTTAAGGAAAATAAACGGGATGACATGTTGTGGGAAATAAAAGCATTTGGCACCTTTCTCGGGGATCTCAGAACATCTATCTGATCAGTCGATTGTAAATGAGGCATAAAGACTTTCAAGTTTTCTCTCTGAGCCCATAATAAACCAGCCTTTACAGAATAACATTGTGACAATCACTATGGATTAAATCATAAACGGAAGCAATCCATTCCAGCCGTCACACTCTACACTCATCACATTACAAATAACTCCACACACTGGCCACATTATTAGGTACTTTCAATTTATAGCCTCGTTGAATACTAGCTGTGTCCGCAACTTTGTTCACATGGAATTTAATTGCGCACTCATAAATGTGTATTAAAAAATGTACAGTGGCATCTGTTGAATTGTGAGATAAACTAACGACTTCTTCAAGGTCGCTTTTTATAATATAAGGGTGTTTTTCATCAAAATTGCGAAGTGGCATATCTTGATCGATTATCTTTACTGTGCAAATTAATGAGATGACACGCCGTAATGCAATTTCACCTGCTTTTTACATGTCATTACCACAGTAATTGTAATGGCAAGCTTCTCATAAACAAACTGTGGGAACGAACTTACATCCAATGCACCCCATGAGAGTCTTCTCGCTGGAAGGTCAGATGGTCAGAGCACAGCCAGTACCATGGACAGTGCTACTGTTAATGTCCCAAAAAGGAGAGGGCACAATAATGCAACCGGGATCAGCAAAATCAAATCACCCACCATCCACCTGCCGCGAGTAGACGTTCTTATCGACTTGCTTGGAAAAGCTTGATTCATTTACACCCTGCACCTGATCGAAGGATAGTCGCAGGTAGCCCTGATGCCGAGGAAAAAACTGCCTTCAGCATGGAGCAGAGACACTCGCAGTACAGAGTCCTCCAGTTTCTGCCACCTTCACCACTGCCCAATTGTGGCCGCTTAACTGGATGATGTAATCACTTGTGTGACCGGGGTGAGCATCTACAACATCTTTGAGAAGTGTCTCAGGAAAGCAAGCCCGATTGCAAACTCTAATCCTGATCCCTGTAAGTACCCACGGCCAACATCAAAGAAACAGATGTGGGTTTTTTTTTTTTTAGGACTACCAAGTTACTATAGACAACCCGTGCCCAATTTTTCCTCTGTCGCAGCACCCCTCTCTAATCTCAGCATTCCAACAATTAAAAGCCCACCTGCCAGGTACCTCCAGGTACCGGCCGTTCATGCTGCATACAGATGCATCAGAGATAGGGCTCGGACTTTGATGCATCCAATTTTGCATGTGAGTAAGAAAATTAAACCAGCAGAACAAAAATATGCCCCTATCTGGCAATCTGGCTTAATTTCTCAATTAATGTTGCTCATTAAAGCACAGCAACCTCAAGTAACCTAAAAACAGTTTTAACATAAAATACAACCGCACAGATGATGGTAGATGTGTGAAAATGTCAGCTCTTACCAAATATGCTGTTCTTGATGATGGAGGACATGTATGTCCTTTACATATATCTTACAAAACCTGCTGTTCACTGCTGCAGCTATACTTGTACTTGATCGTAGCTAATGAATTTAGCTAGATATGCACTTAAAACTAACTAAAGCACGCTCAATTATGTATTTTTACTAAAGAAAAAGTTCTAATCACTTCAATTAAATAATTTCATTTAATCACTGAAGTATTTCAGCATTTTAAACAAACAAGAAATCAATTACATATTAAACTCATTAGTTCATAGAGACTCTGGACTTTAATATTCATCTTCAACTGTTGAAGATGAATACTAATGTTCAATACCAAATTAGAAATGAAACCTGTCCATTTCGCACCAAGCTGACTGATCTTTGTAAATGTTAATACGTAAAGTTTGGTGTTCCACAATTCTCTGTCCCAGGGGTACTGTGTCTTTTTTTTCTTATATATTTTGCCCCTGGATAAAATGATTCCTAAACATAGATTTAGCTCTTACCAATATGCTGATGACACAAAGTTGCACAAATCAGCCGAAGCAGATAACAAATCTGTGATAGTCGTAAGTTTTAATTAGATGACGAATATGCAAAAAACATCAAGCTCTGGATGCTGAGTAACATCTTTACTACCTTTAAATGTAGACCACTGTAATGGCCGATTTAGCAGCAGTGAAAAGAGTTCAGAATATAGAATAGAGTCCAGGGGATCATTCCCTTGTTTTAAATTAGCAGATGGAATAAATGCGATTTAAATTGACTTCTAAAACTAACAACACAAAATACAAAGACTCATAGCAATGAGTGTTAAGCTTCAAGCTTAGAGTGAAAGCCGACATTAAGGGTGTTCATGAAAATGTTTGTTTTAGACTTTTTCTCCAGGTTTCATCGGTCACATTACCTGTGCAATCAAGGTGTGTTTTACATGTTTGCAGCAATTAGCACATTTTGTACACATCAACTGTTTTTTTTGTTGTTGTTCAAAGTGAGATTGTAAACTGTCTCTGAGAATCTGAGTCAATAAATGCACTTTTTATACGTGTAAATTGAATATGATGTAACATGAAAGCATAGATGATTAAAACATGAAACTTAGTTATGTACACATCGGTGTTGCTGAAAAACATGGCCTTGAACGTTTAACATCACACTTTTGACTCACTAATTAAATTAGTTAAATAAATAAAATCTAGTAATTTGTGCCCCACCCTCACAATCCCAGTACAACTGTCTAAGTAGCACTTTAGTGTGTTTTCATGTATTAACACTTCGCTGCAAATGTAACTCTGACAGTGAATCACAGAGATGCTGAAACATATTTGTCCAGCGTTGCTAGCAGAAAGTTGTTATATGGTGTTTGCTGGTGGAGGTCGAGTGGGTAAATAACCTGGTAAATGTGCTGATAGCCTTGTTAAATTCTGTACAGGATAAGATGAGATGGAGAGGAAGACGTTTTGCGTAGCGGGATGGGAGGCGGTGTGAAGGATTTGGCTGCTGATCTGATAAGGGCTCCAGTGACTCTGGGAATTGTATGATGGAGCTCAGGAATTACGGACAGATTGACTCAGCTGCATCCCTCCAGTTTGAACWGAGACTGATTGTATGACGCAGGAGGCCTGAGTACAGCGATGGTGGCATTCAGAGGCGCAAAAGGTGAAGCTGGAGCACAGAGTGCAACCACCAGGCCGGTCTGTTAATTTACTAGAGATATCTCGGTATTGGATACAGAAATGGGTTTTCTCTCTTTTCCCTAAAGGTTGATTCTGATCCAGTAGTTTGTATAATCCAGTGTCCATGTACAGTGGCTGCTTTAACGCTGAGAAACACGAGAGTTTTATGACATTTTTTAACTAGAAAAACAAAAGCTACCACCATGGGAGTTTGTAATAAATATTCTCTGCATGCAGCTTTGAACTCCATCAAAATAGCACAGATCTGTRAAAAGTCATCTCTCTAAAGGACGTCTTTAATAATGTTCTTGTAGAAAGTGGCACAAGTCTCGCTCTCAGAAGGAACCCAAACATGCGCCTGCCCAATTCAGGGAGGTTCACCAAGGTCAGATTCGAGCAAACCAGCAGGACTCTGAGGCTTTGTTCTCTAAAACCCCTCTCTACTGAATGAGAGAGGAACTTATTTTGCTGACACACTAATTCTGTGAGGGATTATAGACTTAAACAAGCCTTTAAACAAGCCAGAAGAACAGCCGAAGCAGCCATCGATTTGTCAGAAGACCTGCTGTGTTAAAGTTGTTAAAATTAATTTATAAAAATGATGTAAAAACTGTGTTTATAAAACAGCAGGTTTATTAATGATCATGTATTTGTACGACAAAATTTTTTGACTGTGATGTGTAAAGATAAGCTAACAAAGATTTGGTAGGAAATCAATAACAAGCACTAACAAGACACATATAATAAATTTGAATTGATGTGAGACTTTGCTATTAATTTTGGTTATTGTCATGCCGTTTAAGCCACTTTACAAACAACTTCTAACTACTAACATTTTTGCTACATCTGCCTTGCTAATCGTTTGGCTTGCTTTATAATTTAACAGGGTTAATTTATCTTTTTTTTGCCTGAAGCTATTTAAGCCATTGGAGTCAAAAGTAACAACATTCTTGAATGTAAATATTAATATTAATAAGTAATGTTTTTATTATTTTTTAATTTTTTAATAGTGTGTTAAAGTTCTACTTTTAATTGTGGACATGCACATACCCATGATATAATTTCAGTATCTCTTTTTAGAGTATCCATTAACAAATATCAAAATCATTCACATTTTCTTTCCCTCTCCCATAAGACTTACTTTCTCAAGTGATGCTAGCTCTATAAATCTAGCCAGCTAACCAGTTACCGGCAGTCAGCTGTCAATTTTACAAATTTAACTAATTAAAAGACAGCTGATTAGGAGAAAAGTTCACGGTTATTAAGAAACAAGGTGCCTTGGACTGATCGCCTCAAATCTTTCCACACTGTAAATGTGAATAAGTTGGCAAAACTCAAAACAAAATTGAGGTAATCTGTTACATCAATTTTTTTTTTATGTAATGATGTTTCCAATTTTAAGTAAACAGAACTATCAGTTTTTGAGTTTGTTGTACTAATTCACATTGTATTAATTGTTCTTTATATGCATTATTGAGTCGCCTAACTCGTACTATTTAATAGCCATTATTATTTTTTTACGTTGTTGCAAATCAAATCAATTTTTGTTGGTCTTTTGGCTGCTCTCGACAATGGGTCGCCACAGCAGACAATCTGATCCACACACGAGCTCGGCACAGGTTTTGCACCAGATGCCCTTCCTGACGCAACCCTCCCATTTTATCTGGGCTTGAGACAGGCACTTTATGCAGTTGGTGGGAATCAAAACTGGGCCTTTCGCATGGCAGAAGAAACACATCACACTGAGCCAGCAGTGCCCTACTGCCCTGATGACGTCAGACACAAAATCGCTAGTCTGAAAGGTTTTAAATTGAAATTCAAGGTGACAGTTACTATAACTTAAGTACTTACAGTTACTTAAAAGATCAAATTTGTGCATTTCTACAAACTCATAAATACCAAAAATTTCTAAATACTCATCAGGGTCTATTAATTTGAACTAATTGTAATTATTTAAGTTAACAGCACTCAATATGTTTAATTACTTTGAGCATTAAGGTTTACAGTGCAGTTTAGCAATCATTCAATAGGAAACACTCTGTGATAAGTTAGCGTTACACTTTTAAGAATGTGACGGTGCTCATCGGGGCAACATATTTATTTCTGTAAAACAATTATATAAAAACTTTGCCTTTTAAACCCGGAGCACTCTCTTTCGCTTGTACATCTGAACTCACTCATCACACGCTAAATGCTTCCACTCTACTAGCGTCCACGCCCAATTCTCTAAACACAAATCTAAACAGTATTTTACATGACACAGATCTTCTACTGTAGGCGGAACAAGTGGTGTAGTGGTTAGCACTGTCGCCTTGCACCTCCAGGGTCTGAGTTCGATTCCCGTCTCAGTGTGCATGGTGTTTGCATGTTCTCCCCATGCTGGGTGGGTTTCCTCTGGAAATTTTCTTCTCACGGTCCAAAGACCTGCAGATTTGGCTAATTGGAGTTCCCAAATTCCCGTAGTGTGTGAATGTGTGTATGTGTGCGTATGGATTGGCGCCCTGTCCAGGGTGTACACTGCATCGTGCCCTCCTGGGATAGGCTCCAGGCTCCCCGGGACCCTGAGTACATGATAAAGCAGTATAGTAGATGAGTGAGTGAAATTTTCTGCTATAAAACCTAAACACACACACACACACACGGATACACACTATCATAAACAATAGAGTTAAACAGATTTGAGGCTCTCTCAGAGGTAATCACAACAGACAACTGTCAAGAAATCACCTCATACTGTTTTTCACAGATTCACTACAGTGATATACAAACACACAATATTCAAAGTCATGAGGATGGCGATTCAATATTCACTCACTCATTCACATTTCCCAAGTATAGATAACTGTATGAATCTTTCTTACTGCTTATTACATTAATCATGTTAATCACAACCTTAACGTAATATGAACTATGCTCATTAACTATTTTAGAAACTCTTACAAATGGAAAACAAAATACATTTTTAACACCAAGTCTGACTCAACATCACAACATGCTAGTTAAACCCAATGGCTGAAAGATTGATACTAAATGACTTCAGCATGCGAGCAGGTAAGCCGATCCTCAAATGCTCTTATGTGTAGCTCCCTTGGCACAGGTTCATGTTCTTAAACATTGAATAACATTGAAACACACACACACACACACACACACACACACACACACACACACACACACACACACACACATTCGCCTTTACATACCCCCACCCCTCTCGTCTTCACACACACATACAGACAAATTCTCTACTCTATACAGAAACTCTGCTCTGTCACGATTTTTTACAAAGGTAAAGTGCAGGTTCATTTGTTATCTTTTTTTTTTTCACAGCAGTGATTCCATTAGTATGTGCTCACTTGAGTGTCATTAGTGATGTTCCTTGCTATTTTTTCCGATCTTTCCATTAATGTGTCTGTGTGTGCATGCACATTGCACACACCGACACACACACACACACACACACACACACACACACACACACACACACACACACACACAGATATACAGCGCCTGCGCGCATAAACGGAAACACTTATCTGTGGGGATTTATTTCTACTTTTTTTAAAGGTAAAGTGCAGGTTAATTTGTTTTATTTTTACTTTATATTTTGTATTAATTATTGTTATGTATTTATTATTTTGAGCTTTGAAACGAATAATGTGAGTTTCAATTATCTCTTATGGGAAAATTTGATTTGGTTTACGAATGTTTCAATTCTGGAACGAATTGTGCTCGTAATCCAAGGTACACTTTCCACTGTACATTTATTAATCTCATCAGTGGAGAAGTTTGTTTTCCAGAGAGAGAAGAAAGTGTCCAACACCAGTTATTATTCTCTGCAGTCAGGTGCACCATTGTAGGCATCCTGAAAACATGTGGGCGTATACCTGAGAGACGTTTCTCTAAAATTCTGTTAATCTATGTAATGTTCAGATTTGTTACAAACCTAGTTACACAAAAAAAACAGGGTCTTGAATCTAACGTCCAGTGCAGTATAGGCCTAGCGGAACAAGAAAAGACAAACAACAACAATTTAACCAAAACCCAAATGTATTGTGACGAAAAAAACAAAACATTGCACCAAAAAACACAATATATAAAAAATATTTACGAATACAAAAAAAAAAAAATGGATGTGTGTGTGTGTGTGTGGATGGAATGAATTATCTAGAGTCCCGGTTATTTATGAGTGCATTTGTGAGTGTGTGTAGCGGGAGAGAGGGCTAGGTCTCACCGGTATTATTGAATCAGGCCGGGAGCACGAAAACGGAGCAAAAAGGGTAGTGAATGTTTCTGGCTATAGTTAATCCAGAAAATGGTATAATCCAACTCATCACGGTCTTCACTCTCTCTCTTGAAAATAAACAGCGCTGTCTCCTTATCATCTCTCTCCCCTCTCGCTTCTTCGCGGCAGCGCTTTAAAGGTGGATCAGGTGACCTCATGCGTCACCACCACCGACCTCTCGCGACCGGGATGCGCGCAGTCTTGCGAGAGTACGATCAGAGGCCAAAACCCAGTTTATGGGGCAAATAAAACCCAAAAGGACACCTTTTAAAGGGGCACAGCTGCTTTCCCTTTTTCAGCTTATTAATCTTTCCCCTATAAAAGCCTTTTATGTGGCTGTGCTACATCTGTAATAATCCCTGTATCATTCCTCAATACATTAAGCCTGCCTAGAGGACACCGTCCACCAAAAGTCATCGAACAAGGCCGTTAATCAGAAGCCTTGTCGAGTCGAGCGCGCGCGGAGAACATGTTGAGCGAGCAGGGCGAGACACTGCACACGCAGAATTGAGCTGTTGAGCGAGCAGGGCGAGACACTGCACGCGCATAGAGTGCTTTGCCTGCTCTCAAAATGCTCTCAAAACGCGCTCAGAATTGTGGCGGGAATATAACGCCATATGAGCTTAAGGGAGACTCATTAACTCTGCGCTGTCAATGGTGATGATCTTTATTTAACCTTCCTTATTATAAAGATTCCAGCCTCCACTGGTAGTCTTCATCTTTAGTCATTAGCTGCACATGTTCCACCGGTTTGTGCAGAGACACTGTGGCCTTCATGATAGAGCTCGAACACATCTCTCTCCGCACATGAGCAGGCACGTTACACCGACACACTGAAAAGAGGAATTCCCTGTTAGAGCATGAATAAATGTTAAGGGGCATGAACTGCATGAAAGTAGGATGTGTAACTGAATGAAACAAAATGTTTTTCAGGATGAGCTGAGATGATATAATTATTAATTATACAGAATTGTGGCGGGAATATAACGCCATATCTGCGAGGATTGTAAGAATAGCCTGTGTTAGTTGGCCACATTTCTTTTTAAAATAAAAGCATAAGTTATATACTAATGACTTATAAATGTGAATAAACCCAGACTACTTTTTGAGGCTCTAATTATATCTCTGTGAATAGTGAATAATAAAAAAAAAATAAAAAAAAAACAGTTTTGTTCTGCTTTGAGAGTTTTTTTTTTTTTTTAGCAAAAGATTTAATAAATAGATAATGTGTTTGAAATATGCAGTATTATATTTAGCCACCTTTTCTGCCATACCTGTATATAAACTTTAAAACTAAGGGCTGGAAAATGTTTTCATACTGTAACAATATGTTCATAAATCAGTAAATATTCATCCCTCACCCAGTCTCTGGAGCCAGACAACACCCAGGTATAATTACTGCGTTTACTGGCCTAAACCCTCTAGGCGAAGGCATCATTTGTCATATAAAACATGAAAAATACATTGTTTCATCAAGAGCTAAAGTGTTAAATAATTACACGGTAGTGCCTCAGGTTGTGTTAGCAGAGAGCTTCAAAGCGCCCGGCTCCTGTTTTAACAAAGAGAAAGCCTCGTATTTTCCCTGGCGATGTCCTCGCCGTAATGTGTGCCATTTTTTTGTTTTGTTTTAACTTGATATGAAAGCTGCTTCATAAATCTTCTATCACTGTTGCTCTTCATGACATTTTCCGAGCCTCTCCGGCCCAACACTTCCACTGAGATCTGCGCTGTGTTCCCCGACAAAATGGAGCAGAAAAAAATGAAGCATATGCAGCAATAAAAATGAAAAAGAAAACGTCCTGAGGCGCATAATACAAATGATAGGCTCCAGGACAAACCCATACAGTATGTACACATCTACTGGGTGTAGACTGGGAATGCACACATGCACACCTAGGTAGAGTGTGGCATACTGTAGCAAAACTAGCATGGTTTTTAGCAGGTGAGAGAACACCAGAGATCACTCGTTTGTCCGGCGCCCAGCGTACACCAACACAAATGAACGTAATTTTAATTGCAAATAAATTATATTAAGAAATACAGCGGAATATTGTGACTAAATGACTTTTTCATTATTTAAATAAATAATTATTATGTTAAATAATTACATGTTAATGGAGCATTCTTCTCTGCCTAACTTTAAGGGGAGCAGCGCCCCTGCTATTGTAGCAGGAGCGCTACATATATGAATTAATATATGAATTATATATAATTAATATATGAATTAATACTAATTCATAGTATTAGTATGAATGTTAATACTACTGGTCTGTAGTATTGACCGGCCGCCACTGAAACAGAGACATAATGAAGTGTCCTAGTTTCGGCCCGGAAATGCACTTAGATATTTCTGCAGTGCACATCATTAGCTGCATAAAGAAAAGAAAAGACAAGCTTTAAAATAGTAGCCGCAATAGTATTTTAAATGTAGTCAGCAATTAACACAATTTTCAAGGAACTGTGAGACTACTGAATAATATATATTCGCTATATTATAATAAAAATAAATGTACAGATTTTGGCCATTGTTGAAGTAAGCCTCAAGTGCTGCATGGTGTAGCTGCAGCATAACTTTTGTGCTCTTCCCAGAATAGACACATGAAACCAGTGTATTTCTGATGTTTCAGCACAAACTTTAATACAATTGTGGACATGGATTTTAGGTTCCCAAATGTGTCACTTTTACTTTGCTCTGTCTTCAGGTGTATTGTACATTTCTCTCTGGAGGTGTTTTTATAATGTTTCGGTTGCTAGGATTTCCCTGTTAGCCCTGTAAGCACCTCTGTAAATAATCAACAGCATTTGATCTTAATTGGAAACCGTACTTGGACATCTTTCTGCTCCCGTTTCCCACAGTAAAACATCTGGGTGAGTAATTCCTCAGGCTGATTTCATCACCTGCCCCTAAGGTGCGCTCCTCATTAACTGCATGAATCTGTACAATAATTACGCGGCAGAAACGGTGACACGCGCACACACACTCGATAGAGTGAATCAATATTAGTACGTCTAATTAGAGAGGTGTAAGAAGGCTTGTGAAAGGTTTGTCATTCTGTACAGCACAGCTCTGTGCATCCTGCAGCCATCAGATACGATACGAGCGTCATCTTTCACACATGTTAAACAGCAGTGAGCAGCTAAATGCTACGAGCTACATGCTAATACAAACAAATTATATATTAAGGATATGTTTAAAAGTCGTACTGCATCCTCAACATCTGTGCATGGATTTAATTGTACATAATTCTCTGTCTTAAAAAATATATATATATATATATATTTTTTTTTTTTTTTTTTTAAATCTAATAATAGGTTTTGCTACACATTTCAAACTCCAGATGACAAATCAGTATGGTGTAAGTTTTTTAAAACATCTGTCATGCAGACAAGAACAGTCTCTTTCATTTGCCATGTTTTAATTTATTATTATTAATAAAGCTTGTTTTCATTGTATTAGCGATGTGTTTAATGTTGTTGAATTAGGAAGCTTTACTCAGATTAATCACAACCAGGACACTTTGGAATGATGCGCACAGTCTCACACTCAGTAAGTAAAGCATCGTTTACTCCATCACTTGTAATTTAGATCAGAAAGTCTTCTCTGGAATTTCATGGATCAGGTGAAGAAAAGCGTGGAAGGAGTAAAAGTTGTGCTCGGCATGCGTGCAGAAGGACGTGTCAGGTTTGATTTATTACTTAGCTCTTTCTCTCCCTGACTGCTGCTAACCTGTCAGTCCAGACAACACACGTGAATCTCAGAATCACTCACTGCATCGTGATTTATTTGAGGTGAAGAAATGAGATTCCTATATTCGTATAATACTGATCTAAACTTCTACACGTATGCAGCTCTGGCTACGAGTCCATCTGGTGCTTTCATGCTCGAGCTGAGACAGTTTGAGTGCAGAAATACAGTATGTAAAAAAAAAAACAAAGTACTACTGTAGATATTATGACATTTGTGCCCATGGAGATCTCCGCCTAATTGATGTTTAATGTATATTTATAGTGTCACGCCCTGCATGTGTTATTTTGCTCACTGCTCATCGATCTGGCAGCAGTGATACTCCAGTCCTGGACACTAATGTGTGTGTTTTCACCTTGTCGACTGCACAATAAAGCAAAAGAGAATCACAGTCATGAATATTGATTTGCATGTTCCTCACACCTCCACCATGAGACGCAGAGCCCAAGGCTTGAATGTGAAAGACAGTCAGTTTAAAACAGTGGGTGGAAGCAGTACAGCATCAGACTCTGAGCTGAGATTCATCTCTAAAGAGATTCTAGACAGTCTCAAAAGGACTTAATGCCTTGACCTTTAACCGTACTGCCTTCAGTTGAGCCAACATTTCCTTCCTGGATGTTGCTGTGGAAATGTTTTCTCCCGTGCCGTTCTGAGTTTAGAGTTGAATCTGGTATGAGGGTTCTCGTGTCAAGAACCGTATATAAACTCATATAGCAAGTGTTTCAGGTCAGCAAAGCTTACATGCTTCATGTCCCATAAGCGTGTGCTAGTGTTACAGTAGGTTTCTAGTGCTGTAGAACATTCAGTGAGATGATGATGTGCAGCTAATTCATTATGAATACAATCCCAATAAATTCTGACAAGTATTATAATATGACAAATTTATTTATTTATCTTTTTATGCACTTTCATAGTTGACCTGAAGGAGATGTAGCTCACTAGACCTTGATGTGAAAGCAATTTAACCTTGATTGTTTGGTGTTATATTTCACCCAGAATCCAATATCATGTGTTATTTACTGTAGCTCCATGTTTTTCCAGTTCATATCATATCAGTCATTCACTGCTCTTTTATGATTAGTTTTTTTTTTATGTGCAACTCCAACATGACTTGTCACAGAAATGAAGCTTGTCAATAACCTTAGCAAATCATTTTTTTCTTTTGTTGTTCACAATTTTGGTGCAACATTTCAGAAACTTCATAATGAGGAAAAAGTGAAAGGATGAGGCAGAGAGTTTGGGAGATAATGAGATGAAATGACTCAGAGCTGTTTAAAAAATACATTTCCGTCCATTAAATTTACAGGAAACTCTATGGAAAGGTGCCGTCCCCGTCTCTATCCTCTTTCAGAAGCTCTGTTCACTCCACACACTAAATCTTTTTAAGCCCCGGCACCAGAATGGATCTCTGTAGACGTCCTGACTTTCTTACCTCACATTGGATTATTGTACTGTTTGTGCTCTGAACGAGGAAAGCAGTCACTTGGGTGATCTCACTTTTCAGATTTGCAGGTTATGCGCGTGAAAAGGCGTCTCTGCAGCTTAATTGTGTCTATAAGAGTGAGCTGTGGTAACTGGGTGCAGGCTGCAATATTCACTCTGGCACACAAATGTAACGCGTTTCAGAGTATAAAACCTGTCAAGCAGTTGATGATATCCTTCAGTCTTTGGTATCTTTTCACCATTGCTAAAGCTCACTTTCATTGCCCAGCCATTTTTAGTTTGCTGCTTTCCTGTTGTCTCTCCTACAGGCTCTTTCTCGTTGATTTTTTTTTTCTTCTCGCCATCCATATCTTCATCTTATCTCTACATCAAAGAGTAAAACCATCCATTTTTTCCATTGTTTGTCTCTGTTCTCAGGGTTTGGCTGAGATCCAGTCCTGCCCGGTGGTTCATGGCAGATTGACACTACTGTAGAATAGTCATCTCTTATCTCAGGCCCAGGAGTTCTGTTCAAGGAGGGAAACTTTTTCAGAAACCTGTTAAACTGACTGCCTGCACCATTGAAGTAGGACCTTAGTGGGATGTTCAGTTACCCAACACACATTATACATTATATAGATGTATTAACCTCATCTTTATATTCTATATAAATATGCACTTTGCGTCCAGTTTCAAAATTCACAATTGTGTCTTGATGCCTTGGTGAAACAGTGTAGAAAGCAAACAGTGCAACCGTTTAGAGTGCAGTGTAGTTTACACATTGTCTACTTAAAAAAAAAAATCTGCTTGGTTTCCTTTAAAGCTCCTTTTACTGTGTGTCTTAACCTCCTCATTCGTATATATGAATTTCTTCAAAAACACAGAGATGTACAATGTTTTTTGGTGCTACTAAAAGCCTGTTTCTCCCTCCACCTCCAAATACAAGCATCACTTCTGACATGTTTCCAGATGGTGTCTCACACACTGATTTATTACGTTGATCCAGCAAATGCAGATCCATCTTAATAATTAGTCTTTAATTGCATACAAAAGTTGAAAGGCGGCAGATGCTAGCAGGTGTTTGTTGCTTTCTGGCTTATTGAAGGAATGCGTGCGAGCACCATTGTGCATTTCTGGTTTTCTCCTGGAATTATCTGTGCTTTCATTTTCCATTTGATAGAGCATGAACAAATTAATCAATCAGTTCATCTCGCTCCTATAATGAGCAGCTTTCTGTTGTCTGTCCCCTGATTGTTTCTGTAAACTGAAACCCCATGTGTATCAGTGTTCTTATAAAGTTCTTGTTTATAATATGCTACAGTATAAACAAGATTAAAAATGCATTTGGAGGATCATTTAGGTTTGGAAGCTAGCATTTAATAATTAATGTCGTAAAGAGAGTCTAATTATTATTTTTTTTTTCAGCAAAAGTATTTTGATAAGTCAATTTAGTATTTAAAGAAAACAAAAGTGGACCAGTGGCTGACCCTTGAGTACTACCAACACAAACTAGACCAAGATTTGATCACTGATGAACTCCATTAGAAAGATTCAACCAAAAACTGATCCCTAAGGATCTGAAAAATGTCATTGGACCAAAACCTAACCCTTGATGACCTCCAGCACAAAGATAAATCAAAAACTGATTCCTGCAGAGCTCCAATGTATGGCTGGACCACAATTTAATCAAGTGTCAGTGCAAGACTCGACAGGAATTGAATCTGCATGAGGTCCAGGACAAAATAAAACCTTGAGGAACAAAACATGAGCAGACCAAGATCTGACCCTTGATAAACTCCAGCACTGGTTGGACCAAGATCTGATGACTTTCAACAAAAGAATTAGACCAAGACAAGAAAGAGAACCCAATGAAAGACTATTACCTGATCTGTGCATCCAAATAATCTGAAACACACCTGCACACTAAAGCCAAATGAATTCATCTCCCACAATTAAATCTCAGAATGTAAACTCAGCAGGAGTGAAAATAATTAAAGTTTATCTTCATGTACAAATTATATTAATTAATTTTTTTTTTTATAAAATATAGCTTGTTTTTCTCTGAAAAAATGCTAATAATTTCGATGAAGTTTAGTTTAAAGGTGGTGTAAAGATTTGTCCCTAAACATGCTTAGGTTAAGGAGAAGGATTGTTCTATAATGAGCACTAATTCAAACACAGGAAAACCTTTTGCAATGTAGGGATGGCTTTGAGAATTCTCACATGACACCTCAGCTAGAAAACATATGAGACCTGACTGTCAGGATGGTGGACACTCTCCGTGTCCTTATTAAAACTGAACTGAGTGGGAGAGATCAAGGTCAATCAGGCAGGTGAAGCTACATGAGCATTAACATGAATCCAAGGCGAGTCGGGATAAACCTTCTCAGCTGATATTTTTAGGGCCCCATTTCTTGTTTTCACTTTTTTTTTTGACAGAAAATCTAGTGCATCTCCTGTGCCACATGCTGCTGTGCTCATATCTGTGGATTTAGATCTGCAAGAACACAAAGGTTTCCCTGTGTGACCGTGCCTCATTACTCAGGATCAGAGTGTGTTCAGATTGATTGTGCCAGTTAGGAATGTTAATGCTGACCTTGTGTAGTCTAACTCTGATCACATTCAAACTGAGGGTCAATATGAGAGTCGGAAAGACTAAGGGACAAGGTCACTAAAATGTGATGATTTTATTTTTTAATAACTGTAACTAATCATTTGATTTTAATCTTGCCTGTATGAGCACTCCATTACTTGCTTTAATTCTTCCTCTCTCATCCAATAATTACATTCCCTTTTGAAGTATTTATGAAAGCTGCTGAATGCTTAATACTTTTTTCTAATGAAGCCATATGTTAAAGCCAAGCAGGACTGCAAATGTGCTTTTTCCCTTCACCCTCACGCTGACAGCAATCTGTTAATTAAGCAACCTAATGGTGGTAATTCCACACATTCATGGCCCCAGCTGCTGAAATTAATGCCAGCGTTGCCGCTGCTGCCAGGACTCAACCGTCTCTGAGGTGAAAGTTCTCGAAACCTCCGGTCCAAGCTCATATGGCAGCAGCTGGTCTGAGCCATTTTGCTCCGTTGCACCTTAAACTTTCACCTTATCTGGCACTCAGAGTCTAAAGGGTGTCTGCAGAGCGTCTGGGCAAGAGGCAGATTCTAAACACAAAGCCTGAACAGGTGCGGCTTAATGAAGAACAAAAACTGAAATGTCTTTAACATTATTCACTTCGCAACAGAGCTGGAAAAGAGTAATTTGCTGGGCAGTGCCAGGATCCGAAGTAATTACTCTGCTGAAAAATCCAGCATTGGCCAGCATGATTAATATGCTGGTATGTGCTGGTTAATACACTGGTTTAGCTGGTGAACCAGCATAACTGAAGGAAGACCAGCATATCTATGCTGATGAAACCTTACCTTCAGCATTGGTCTTGCTGGTGCTGGTTTAGCTGGTGAACCAGTATAGCTGTACTGAGCTACTTTTACCAGGCCATTAAGGTTTTGCTAGATTAAAATTGGTTACCAGTTGTTAGGGACCTCCCCTAGAGGGCACTGTTGTCTTGTCTGTTTTTTGTAGTTTTGTTGGCCGACTCAGTTTCCCACAAGGCACCTCGGTCAGGTGGTGACCTCTCCAGTCCGGTCCTGCCTCGTCTCTAGTTCCCCTATGTGTCTTTAGTTAGCTCCAGCTCCATGTTTCCTTCTGTCGGTTCCCTGTGTTCAGCTCCTGGTTCCCTGTGTTCAGATCCTTTCCTGTTGCGTTTTTCCTGAGCCCTAGTTATAGTTTGAGTTCTTTGTTTGTTCGTCTGTTTTTGAGTTTTTTAAATAAACACTTTTCTGTTCAACAACCCCTCTGCCTTCATGCCTACCCTATATGCCCACGGCAACATCAACCGGTCTAGCCAGCCAAACCACCAGCCAGACCCATGGCAACAGTTTAACTCATTATCTTGTTTTTTTTTTTCTTCGTAAATACCCGGGCCATGTAGTGTTATCTTTAACCCTTAGGGGTCTGAGGCCTTTCTGAAGATCTGCTGTGATTCAGCTCTCTTCTTAAATTTGTATAAATATCAAATCTGTACCAATTTTCCCTTATTTATGTAAATATGTTAGATTCATGTACAACTTTTAAATTTATGTCAAAGCACACACAAAAAATACAATTTTAATCTCTAGCAGAAAAGCAGATAAAAAGGAGAATCAACAAACCTGGCAGACCGTTTGGAACATAGAACTGAGTTCACGAAACTGTTGGGTGTACGCTTAGCAAAACAACTAAATTATAACACTCAGAAAGACCGTTTACTTGGGGTAAAGTGACTGATGTGCCTAAATCTTTTCAGCAGCGCCTCTGTTTCACTGAATAATCTATATATAGATTTTATGGTCTATATATACAGTACTCTTTTCATGAATATGTAAGACCCATTCACATCTGGCTCAGGTAACACCAGGTTTCACCTGGACTCCTATTGTCTCAGCTGTGCGCACATACACACTCAGATTCCTCACACAAAAACAGGGTCTTCTTTTGAGATAAACAAAGATAAAGCATTTTTTTCTGAAACATGCAATGAAATACAATTCTTATGCACACACACTCACACAAAACTACACAGCAAAAAAATGTTAGTATCTTATGACTGAAATAAAGCGACTCAACGCTGCACATGTTGGGCAGCACTTATTTAGCGAGCATAAATCTGTATTTCTGGAGGATTATGTAAAGAGAAACTGCATTAAAAAAAAAATTAAAATCCCTCATATCGGTGAACTCGTTTATCTGCCTTTTGATCAAAGCTCTGCAAAGTGAAAGCCATTCACGGACAACATGCATTGTGCTATGTTGTTGTTTGTGATCTGAGTATGTTATGAATGAAATAAAGCTGCTGTTTTTGGTACACACTTTCACTTTGCACTTTTCATCCCCCCTTCGATTAAACCGCTGCCAATATAAGCTCATACAAGCAGCTTTATTTCATAATATTACACAAATCACAAAGAGGGGCAGCTTTTGCAAAGTAGACATAATGTAAAATCAGTACCCCAGAAAACCAACAGAGCACAAATATATACTTGCTGAATAAACACTGCCTTTTTTAAAAATGAAAGCATGTGAGCACCTTTATTTTAGTCATTCCGGCCATTTGTGGTCAAATAATTATTCAACGCAGGACACAAACAGCTGTTTATGCCATGCCGCATTGAGTCATTAATTGCTGCAAAAGGGGCCCAAACCAAGTACCGAGTTCATATGCATACTTATACTTTTCAGAGGTCCGATATTGTTCTATGTACAATCCTTGTTTTATTGCATATAATATTCAAATTTTCTGAAATTGTGGATTTGCGGTTTTCCTGATCTGTACACCATAATCATCTCAATTAGGACAAATTACGGCTTGAACTATCTTGCTTTGCATATAATGAGTCTATCTCATATATTAGTTTCACCTTTTAAGTTGCATTACTGAAATAAATGAACTTTTTCGAGTTTCACCTGTACATGTAATACTTCATTTGAATCTTTAAAGGGTCTACATTTGTTAATGTACATTCAGATGAACAAAACATTGTGCTTTTGTAAAATAAAGAAAATAAACATGGTGTGCTTTCAGCCATCTCAGTCTCTGTGAAAATCTTTCTGAAATCTTGTTGAAATCTCACAATTGTGCGAATACTGCACACACATATCAATATATCTATATAGTATCTATACATATATATCTATAGAAAGCTTAAATTGTCTACATTTAAATGAAGCAAGCTTAATCAAGAAGAAATAGTCTTAGTTTATGTGATCTGTATGAATCCAAGAAGAGATACAAACTTTCTGCCGCACTTCATTATCTGATAATGACCTGAGACAGGACACGCCCACACGCCCATACAGAGAAACAGTCAGGGTAATCTACATAAAAAGCCACTGCACCAAACACACACACACACAGATTCGGTAAGCTTCCTGCTTGTGTGGAAGATGTTATGCGCAAGAGGTTTCTGAATCTCTACAGAATGTTCTGGACACTCGGCGGAGTTTAGATTTACCTCAGAACAACACTGAGACTTCGACAGAGAATGAAGGAGGAGAATCCAGCAAGCTGTTACCATGGGTAAATTATTAAGTCTTATATAATCCGTATTCTGATAATTTAAAAATAATATTATTTAATTTTTCCGCATTATCTTGAAAGCTTTTTTCCAGCTTATGTTAAGTCATGTTATGTCATTTGAATGTCACATGTCTAGTTTCGGTTAGCATGTAGAACGCTGCTAATCATGCTAACATACTGCCTTATGTAACACAAACAGGTTAGCTCACATTGGCTAAGCTAATGCTTTGCTGTTTGTAGATTACAGATGGTTGTCAGTATCAGCTGTGTTGTAAATGTTTAATATATTTCACCCTGTTTTGGATAGCTTTAGCTAATGGTAGCTATTTGGTTCAGTTTTTGGTTAGCTTATGACACTGCTATCTATAATGTTATTTAGCACAAACACTTTAGCTCGGTTGCCTAAAATACTGCCTTATGTAGCTTAAAAGATGTTTGTGATATTAAGGTGTAAATGTAAATCGTAATGCAAAAAGTATAAATCGCTGTATACCATTGCAAATCTTGTGTTGTCTTCATGCATGGCAATAGTGATTGATGAATATATAATTTTATTGTGTTATTATGCTTATGTTATAAACAGTTGTGACAGTGAAAATGATCATTCACCTGTTTGATAGACAGCTAATGCAAACAAGCAGGCAAGAAATAGACAGTACATCACTATTTCATGGAATACACAGACGCTGTCATTCCTGGGGGGGAAATAGCATCAGTAAGGTCTCCAACATACCAGCACCAGTACCCGTTTTCAGCAGAGTAATCCATTTGTGCACCATTGCTTTTTAAAAAATTACACTTCAGTTAATCTTCAACATAATTAGATTTAACCTTAAAATCCCACAAGTCAAAGGATTTCCTCCTCTGCTGGAAAAGACTCGCTTTTATCTTCTCCACTCCATACACACCATGTCCTACATCACCCTGCAATATCAGCCTGCTTATATAACCAGGAAGTAAATAATTTCCTAGGTCATGTGATAATGAAACAAGGCTGAGAGCAAGTGTGTTAGAGTGTAATGGGCTCTGTATTGAGGAAGAAAGCTGGACCTGACATATAGAATGTAAGTAGCACAGATGAAGCTGTCAAATGCCATGAACCTGACCTCCAGCTTCCCAGGATAAAGCAGGTAGGAAAGACTGATCATTATAGGTCCAGAGGTGTTATCCTGGAGTTATCTCATCAGCATGTAAGTTTCACTTGAAGGTGACCGTGGAGGTGGGAATGAGCAAGAGTGATCTCATGGGATTGAGGGTCATTCTCAGGCTAGTGTGAGCACAGAGCAGTCTATCATGATAGAGGAATGGGTGGGAAAAGTGATGTCGAGATTACTCTTTGGTGAACAGGTCAAATATTTCATTATTTGATTGATTTGTTCAATGTGAAGTAAAATAACTGAGTACAAATTTAAACAAATGGAAATAGGGTTCATATACTTTTCCTTCAGTGTACACACATACATCATTAATTAGTCCATACACTTTATTTACTATCTCTGCATCATTTCATTCTGTAGTATTCAGTAAGTCTCCAGATATCACAAAGCAGGCATCAGTCCAAAAGATAGAACAACATGCTTCCATCATCACATTAGAGCACATCTGTAAAGCTCTACAGCAGGCACAACAAATCACGGACAGGAAGCTTAGAGTGCGATGAACCCACGGTGCTTTTATTTACAGTCACACGTGGAACTTCCATTAAAGAAAAATAGAAATAATCTGGTTCTCTCTCTTTAGTACTTAAAGGGGGAGGAGGTGTGCAGAACGTACATCCCCAGGACTGCGAACCAAACTCAGGCGACGTGGTGCAGTGGGCAGGTTGAGCCGGAGCGGAGGTACCGCAGGTAGGGGACGCAGACCTGTCGGAACGCAGGCTTCATCTCGGCGGGGAGCGAGAGAGAGAGAGAGAGAGAGCTTCCACAGCTCTATCCACCGGCATACGCCAGTGGGATCCTTTTATAGGAAGCGGCCGACAGTTGACCAGCAGCTGATTGCTGTGGCAGATGCTGGTAATTTACAGCGCCCCGCCCCTTTTTGGAAGTCGTTTGATTCGTTTCCAGTGTTTCGGCCTTTGTTTTCCTGAGCGAGTGAGATGATGCGTTTTTTTATTGGGCACACTGGCCCGTCGCCATAACACACTGGCCCGTCGCCATAACATCTTATTGTGGTACATCTTATTGTACCTCAAAACGACTACAGGGAAAATTACTTGCATGTTATATTGCATAAGTATTTACAGTGCTGGTCAATCTTATTGGCACTCCTGGTTAAGATGTGTTCTTAGGCTTCTAATA